>JAGFPH010002138.1:161111-189647 GCA_018207615.1 Philaenus spumarius
CTGTATTAGTTACAGACGTTACAGTGTATTTTACATTGTGTACAGTTTTGTTTTTTCAACAGGTCAGGAGTGAAACGTTGATCGTAGGAAAACCAGTCATGGCGACCAGTTTGTTTCAGCGGATAATTTTCTGTATTTTCTGATAATCCGACCATACCCCCCAGTCCCAAAAGTTACAGATTAGAGCGATTCTATTGTACTAAGACAATTTGAACTGCCTGTTCAACCGATTCATTTCTGGTGCAACGATTGGGGTAAATTAGCAACATGAAATAGTTTCTGAAAACGATCATCCCAATTCCGCAAAACAACTTTATCCACTGCAGTGTACATTAAAATTTTTTAAAGAGATAAAATTAACTTTTTTTTGTAACCTAGTTTTGGTTAAGTGCTACCAACTTCTACATGTTTAACCCTATAAGTGTTTGACAACTCACAGTGAGTGGCTATAGCGCTTGGCGTTGGACTAACACAACTCAATTGACAACTCTACTTGTATTGAATATTGCACCCACTAAAAATCCTCTAATCCCAATAAAACAAAACAGTCGTTGGAAAGGCACTGATTTAAACTTTAATTTTTGTATTTACAAATTTGTTCTAAAACTTATATTTACATTGTAGTTTTCTGTAAAGCTATTGCCGCGCGTAAAAACACAAAGAAATTATTCAACTGTGTCACTTCTCTAAGGCTCGACAGAACTTTTTGAAAATATTATAAAGATACCTTTGGATTCGTCAAAATTTGAATTTTCTAAAACTGCCTTAAAATCAGACTCTTATAGTTCCGAAAATATAGAGTTTTCTGTAAACCCTTGCAATTGGACAGTTTTCAACCAATGACAAAGCACATTTTGCATTCAAGATATCTGTTACAATTCGATATATTTCAATAGATATGTTTGTATGGATTTGTAGAGAAACTTCCATCTTTCGTTTCGTGTAACATATTTACACCCACATTTACTGTAACGGTTTTATTCGTACAGTCAAGGGAAATACAGACTTTTGTTGAATTCAAAACTCGCTTTTACCACGCTAGTTCTAACGGGCAAGTCACACAGGATATTGTTCAGACTTGGTACGAGAGAGGTTTCATTAGTTTGATCTAATTTTGCGATTCAAGTAAAACTAAGTCAAATAAGTTTATGAAATAAGAATTTATAAGTATACAGTTTAATTCTTTGATATATTCCCTACACTTTGTTATAATAATATTTCATTTTTAGGCAAAGCATATATTCCTAAATTACTATTCAAACTAGGCCTAGTTGTGTTAGCAGTCTTGTAGTAGGAACATAAAATTTGGTGTTTTCAAAATAAAAAATTTGGAACTGATATATATTTTTATACAGTTTTATTTAGAACTAAATTACAAAACTTTAGTACATTTAAAAAAAATTACAAAATATGTTTACTACTTTTTATGTAGGCCTAAAGTTAAACTTTTTCCTTTTGTTACTGAACATTTTTTGTTTCATGAGCTAATAACTTTGTAAATTTTACATCAATCAATTTTTTACAGTCACATATAAATTCTTTGAACTTTTCTCTACAAAAAAGCTATGGAAAACTTTTAGATTGGTTTATAATTACTATATTTGGCGAATTTTTGAAAATACGCACCGAAATGGCTTGGCATTCCAAAAAATTAGCTTAAGGGTTAACTGTAAGTTTAGGTTTCTTTTTAGTTTGGAAGCCATCAAGAAGTAGCTGTGTTCTAAAATTTTGCAGACTATTTTTTCATCATAGTTTGTATACATTATGGCATCTACTAACACAGACTAAGTAATACATTTAAAGCTGGCTTTCTGCAATGTTTATCTCTGTCCTACAGTTTCATCCCACAATATTTTATCCAAAATATTTAGAACAAACTGGAAGTTCTGGAATACAGTAATTGCTGCGTCTAGTAGCTCAAACCCCAGCTTTTAAGTTTAGCTTATCTCAGTTGATGCCGTCACAAACAGACAGACATGATTTTATTATATGTTTAGATATTGATAAACTAATCCACAAAAATGTGTTAAACTAAAAATATCCAGCAGTTGGATACATGTGTATCATGGACATTTCAAAATCTACTAATACATATTGTGTTAACATTACAAATTTCAATTTATTCGACTTCATAGTATATTTTTACAGTATAACCTGTAACACGGATTATTACACCAGCATCATTGCTGTATCTTCTTTGTCTGTTTTTTTAAACATTTTCAGGCATCCGTAGGCCGTCCACAACTGTTTAAACAAAAGTTTTACGTCATTCTTTAAATTTAACTACTGTTGCCGTCACTAACAGATGTTGTTTTTAAATTACATTTCTGGTATTGGTACAAATATATTTACATTGTAAGCAATTTGTAGTTACCGGTACATTGGGAAATGTAAAAAAAAATTGTCGGTATTCGATAAACAGGATGTTTGTTAATTACTCATACTCCTTTGATGAAACAATAAAAGCCGGAGTAAACTTTGTAAATGAGTCATTACCAACTTAACAATGATACGTCTTGTATTTATTCTACTCTCCGTACGTTGGGTTTATAGCGAAACTGGACCAAGTGTTAAAACATCATGTAGCACTGTAAACGGTGTATATGGTACATCAAGAGATGGTCGGAACTTCTCGGTTTTTTATAGCATACCTTATGCTGAGCCTCCGGTTGGGGAATTGAGATTTGAGGTAAATCAAACTTATTCAAACAATATACATATTTTACGTAAAACTTAATAACAATGCTTTAGTATAGAGTAGTAAGTGAATTAATAAAATATTTAAGTATCTTATAAAAATCTACTACTTTTACATTCTTAAAACAGTATTATTATTCTAAGAATAGAAAACATTACTTCATTGCATAAGGTCTAATATATATTTAAATACAGTAACCCCTCGACATTCGCGGCCGCTAAAAAAGAAAAATATTCTATTAAATAGCACTACATTACATGCAGAATTCATAAATTACTACAGTGTATGTACTGTTGTATAATACCACATCGGGGAAACACTCACAAATACAACAAAACATACAAGATGGGATTCCCCTACAACACACCTCTGCGTGAATAAAAGTGGACTTGTCCAAATGAAGGTTAATGGCATACTGTATTGTAAGTGTTTTAGTTATTGACATCAATAATTTAGTGTATATAGTGTACCACCTACAGTAAATTTTGTAAGACGTACTGGGCAAGCAGATGGTACATGTCAAATTCCCTAATCAAACGAAATGTCTGATTGCACTTACCTCAAATTGAAATATTACCCTTTTGACACTTGGTTTATCATTTACAAATAAATGTTAACTCAAAGTTAATTAAACTGATTTATTGGTCAGTTAGAAAACAATTATGAAATTTAATTTATATGCCCTTAACAATAAAATATAGAAAATGATATGCCCCTTAATGAAATACTATATTTATTAAATAACCCTCCCCAAAAAATTTTATTAACAAAACCCACCCGTTTTCATTTTATTCAAAATTTAATTTAACATAAGATTAAAAAATTACATGTATAGATTAAGTACAATTATAACAATTGGCACAGGTGTGTCTACTTGAACACAAATGAGATTTTAGCTTAAATATAACAATAGGCACACTAGCCTAAATCTTAAGTCTATCTGGCCAGTATTAATTATAATTATTTAAAATTTAAAAAAATGAAGTTAAAAAAACATTATATAGTTAAATTTGGAAAAGGTTGTGATATCACTTGGTTAATTCAGAAATATAATCCTTTGAGGATTGGAATCTCGAAATTGGCATGCTACTCCATCCAATTATTTATTAAATAAGCCTTGTACTTAATTATTCAGCCTAAACAAAATATATTGCAAAAAAATAAGAATCACCTTACACTTCCTGCAGAAAGTGAAGGTTAAATAAATAGCTTGGCAATTGTAAATCTAACATAGTTCAAAACAGTAAGACTTTGTAATATGGTTTATGCTGCAGAATTAAAACTGGTGAAATTGTCTATCTTATCTTATCTTCTAAAGCGAGAGATAATTGTTTGTCTGCTAAATGGATCTGGAATCTCCGTCTAAGGATTTTTCATTTTTTGATTTTATATGGGGCTTTTGGCCACGAGAAATCGATTGGAAATGGTCACCAGTCTGGGAAAATTCGTTTTCTACGTCTTTTTATTAAATTAAAAAGTGAAATTTGTCCATTTTAAACAATACAAAGCACAGCTGATGCAAATGTTTTCAATGCCATTACAATAATCATCTGCTTTCTTTTAAACTGTATATTTTATTAGAGGTAAGCCTAATGTTGTATCTATTTATAGTTACCATGGCAACGAATACTTCTGCTAAATAAACATACCCTTTATTTAGTTGTTTAATGTTATAGGCCTAACCTAAACGATGATCACGGAAATTTGCAATAATAGTTATTGACGTGAGCGAACTAGGCCCTAGGCCTAAATCGATATTGAAATATTAAACTTTAATTTAGGCCTGACTTATTTCTGAGGCATAGCGTTGAGATTATGGTTAATCCTTTAAACTGTATTTTTATTACAGGTAAGCCTAATGTTGTATATACCCTTTATTTAGTTGTTTAATGTTATAGGCCTAACCTCAAAACTCAATAATCCAATATTTATTATTGAAATCATAGCCCTGCTCATAATCGAGCTTTAGCTCGGTCTCCTGGTACTTATAATTAATTAGCACATTGTAGATATAAACTTGCTTTGAAATCAGATGTTGTGCACTGGAAGTCTAAGTTGACTAATTAAAGTTGAAGTTGAATTGTAAAGTTAAAGTTGAATTGTAAAGTTAAAGTTGAACCCAGATTACACTGTTGGAAAAACATCTGTTTTAGTTAAGTTTCATTTTCATTGCAATCAAGGTAATACAAAGTTTAACAAGCTCTGACACATTTTGAAGCTGCATGTTTCACAGTATAAGGTTAAGCTCTGATAATTTACTAAGTCAAGCTAGTTAAATAATTCTCAAAGAAATTTGCCATGAACGTTAATTTTTGTTGAATACATTTGCACAGAAATTATTGAAGTGAAATTTATTGTAAACACTTCAAATGAAACAAAACACCAAATAAAATACCTTACTTTCTTAATTAAAGTTAACTTGTTAATTAGGCTGAAAGGAATTAAATTGATTTTACTTTTAATTGGCTGATTTTGAATAGAAAGGCTTTCTTAAAGTAAATGACATTGTCTAGTTTATTATTTAAAATTATTTTACACAGAAGTGAAATACAATGAATAAACCAAGTGGTTGTATAAATGGAAGCACTAACTCTTACCTGGGTTGGAAGCTATGTAGAATTACACATGTCGGTTTCTTTTATATTTATAAACTTTATAGATCGGGAAGTTAATTTAATACACTTACATTGTTGGTGTTAACGTTATTTAATTTAAAATGACTTATGCACAAACACTTCCCGACATTACGCAAGCAGACATGTGGTTAACCTTTTGTGTAACGAAGTAGTTTTTCAGCAATGAATGAAATGACATAAAATGGCTTCTCTCAACTTAGGATAAATAGCTAGCGCTTATGTCGATGGTTGACGAATCTACGCATTGGATGCCAGTCACAGCTGTTGGATCACAGCTGTTGCTGAGTTACGTCTTCTGTCTGCTAGGTACCGTGGGTGTTCAGTGTATTGGCAGTTAGACAGTTAAATTCGATCAGAGAGTGTATTTATGGTCTAAATCGTGGCGCGCTATTTAAATAACGGCACAATAGCAAGTCAAATTAATTTAAAAGAATTATTGAAATTTTTCGATTAGCGAAAGGGTTAGCTATGAACGTGTCAAAGTCGATCCTTCTCTCGAACCGAGCGGTCAATAAAATTAGTGCCGTACAATGAAGTGCGAAAAGAACTAGAACTAAATAAAAACAATCAAAGATCACAATTTTTTTAAACTTAATTATTAAAATTAAGTTAACTTAAAGTTTTGTTTTTGTAATTGTAGTGTTATAGATTTCACAGTGACAAAAATTTCCAGAGTGGACATTACAGTTCTTAGATATTAGTGAACTGTGTCAATGATTATGTATTTTTAGTGTTATGAAACTGACATTATCACTCTGGGGGTCCTTTATTCAAAAATAAAGTAAATAAAATGTAAGTAAACATGAAATTTATTATCTTATGTAAATTAATTTAAAATTGTCAATATGTCAAGAACATTTTAAGATTTGTTTCGCTATTCGCAGCAAGTTTTCTGATCCTATCCCCAGCGAATAGCGAAGGATTGCTGTACAGAGTTGGGACTAACGAATATGAAAACTATCGAATAGAGTAACTAGTTAGTTTTTTTACTAACTTATAACTCTACTCGTTAGTTTTTTTTAGCATTAACTTCTAATTAGAAAAATGAGTAGAGAATAGAAATTCTAACAAGTTAGATTTATAAGCAAAAGCCTATTTTGAAAAGGACCATTTCGGTCACCAAACAGCGGAAACTCGAACAATGGGTTCGTTTAGTCGGAGTTGGCCCGTTATGATTTCTCTGAATAGCGATAAGGAAAGTGCGCTCAACTCAAGGTTGTGCGAGGGGCTGGAAAAGAAAGGACTATAATAGAATGTTGGGGGAAGGGGGCGGGAGCGTCCTGGGGTTCTTGACTTTGCCACAAACAATCACGAGCGCACTTTCTCTTTTTACTTTTAGATCACTCGGCGCATCAGCTATGTGTACTTTGGTTTTTGAGAGGGATTGAGATGCACAATCAGTAGACCGGTTGTCGCCGTAGTACTAACTTACTTTTTGTACTTTTAATCTTGTAGAATTAATTGCCCAAGTGGTGTGGAAAGTGTTTACTGTTTTGTAGAACTGTTTGTAGTGCCGGCGTGTTTTTTATAGTTTAATTGCAATTTTGCTAATATAGTTTAAAGTTTAGATAGTTATACATTGTTTAGTAGTACAGTTTCATTTGTTAAAATTAGTGAAGTTTTGTGGCCAAATTTGAGTAAACTGTTTACTCAAATTAACCGGGACAGCAACAGTAACAATGTTACGTTCAAGTGTCTTTTATGTTTGCCGAAGAACAAGCAAGTTAAAGCATCTGTAACATCGGCTTCCAAATTAAGGGCGCAATTTAATACTTTTAAATAAATAGATAATACTTACAACTTTATGGCGGTAGGTAACTTTACTATTATAGAAATAGAACACGTAAATAAATGTCAATCTAATTAGTGTTGACTTTTTTTAGGATGTAGAGGGTTTGAAAAGTCTCCAAACCAATTTATAGAGATCTGGTTTTTGTCTGGTACTGCGAAGGATATTTTGTCAATAGCAGTACCATAAGTTAATTTAAACTTTTTATAAAATTAGGAGCAATCATCATCGCATCAGAAAAACTTCCAGTTTGCTTTTAATGTAGGCCTACACCAGTTTATTTTAAACTGCAGATTTATTAATTATTAGGCAACGTAAACAAGATCTTTATAAGGTTTTTTAATTTTTTTGTAAATCTTCCTTTAATTTTTATTTATTTATTTATTTATTTATTTCTCTCGCCTTTGACAAAAATACATTTTGTATAGCAAGCGTCATTATTACAGGACTATTAAAACATTACATAGACAACACAACATCAGCACCAGCCAAAACCAAAAACCACAAAACACATCAATAAACAAAACAACTAATGATATTCACATTCAAATGTGATAGCAACAACATCCAAAATACAACAAAACATACATTTTTCTTCTTTTTGCAACTTCATGCTTCTTAAAACTAATTTTAATATATATATATTAAATTTCAACACTATCAATACTTTTTACATTTAATATAATTTTGCGCTTCCAAAAATTACTTTCCCTATATAGTGCCCTGAAACATATAAAAAAGAAAAGCACCTCCATCATTCGGTAGATGGCAGTCCCATGAATTCTTCTATAGAATAAAAGATGCCCTGCTTCAAGTATCTCAACACTTCCCTCTTGAATGAATTTTCATCTGTCATTGCCTTAAGCCTATGTGGAAGACAGTTGTGTAGGATTGCCCCAGAAACTGCTGGTGACTTTGAAGTTTGAGAAAGCCTGTGTTTAGGAATGGTTAAATTGTATGTTTCTCTTGTATTGTATCTATGTACCTTATTATAGTGTACATCTGCGTGGAACTTTGAAAACATGATGACACTCAGAATATAAATCGATGGGAAAGTTAAAACATCAAGCTTTTTGAAAAGAAGGCGGCAAGAATCTGTATGCTTCTTACCAAAGATAGCCCGAAGTGCGGACTTTTGAATTTTAAAAACCTTTAACATTGATCTTGTTGAAGCATTTCCCCACACAGCAACACCATATTGAATATGACAGTAAAAAATACCATAATATGCCATCCGAAGAACCGGCAAAGAGCAATACCTTGATAACCTCTTCAGAACATAAATCGATGAGTTTAATTTTGCGGACAATGCACTTATATGATTATCCCAATTCAATTTTGAATCAATTGTCAAACCAAGAAATTTTATATTTTCTACTTCAATTGATTGATAATTATCTGCAAAGATGTCTATTGCACTGCAATCTTTTCTATTCTTTGCTGAGAATGATATGTAATTTGTTTTTTCTAAGTTTAGCATGAGATTAAGTCTTGTGAAAAACTCTATGGCCTGATTTAATGTTATGAAGGATTTAATCTTTATGTAACACATTATAAAACATAATTACCAAACATATCTAGCCCAGTCGGTATAGGTTACAACTACCAGTAATTAGCAATACGGCTGAATTTTTTTTTATAAGTACATTAAAGTATGTAGATTAACATAAAAAAAGTTTACCAGTCTATCGATTTCCCAAAGTCGAAAAAAAAATCGATTATCATTTATTTTTCGATTATCCTTAATATTTCGAGCTGGGATGAAGATAGAGGAAAATAAAAAATACCACCGTGTAGGGGAGGTATTTTTCAACAAAAAAGGTCATATGTATTTATTTCGTCCGAGCAATGGTTTGTCTGGAAAAAATTCGATAATGCAGGTATGTATTTTGCAGCAGGTGAAATCACTAAAAGGGGGCATCTTATTCATATATGAAGCGTTGGCTCATTCTAAATTGGCCGAATTTTAATATATCGAATTGAAACTTGGTATAGGAGTTAAAATATATATTTTAAACATTTATGCTGAGTCTCAGCTTGTTATCTTGAAAATGACTTGATCTAGGAGTCGATTTCGATTATCGATTTTAGGAGTACCGGATCCACCATTTCATTTTAAACAGCTCCAGTTTAGAAACTTTTTGGAATATCAACATCAAATTTGTTTTACAAGTTGAGTACACCAGTATAAATATTCTTAGTAAGTATGAACGATTTTTTTCTTTTTATTTTTAAAAACGAGGCGCTTGAAAATAGTCTTCTGTTTTACCTATCTCGTTTTAACTATAACACTTTTGGATTCAACGACTCCATTTTCGACATTTTTGAACATATCGATTTAAAAATTGGTACAGAAGTTAAAAATACAATTGTTTTTTGCTATACTTATTTTAAAAAATATATTTAAAAAAATGACTAATCTGCAGCTGATCAACTCAAGCGTTTTGATGAAAAATCTAAAAAGGTCTAAAATTATACTTTTTTAATTTACTTGTGCTTTTAAAAGTAAATAATGAAAAAGGTTTATACTCCTTGAACTTGTTTGAATATATATATTTAACTTGTAAAAAAACTTTCAGGTTGATAATTTGAAAATTTTCTAAACTGGAGCTGTTTAAAATGAATTGGTGGGTCCGGTACTCCTAAAATCGAGAAACCCATTAATAAGTCAAGTGGCTCTAGATCGGGTAATTTTCAAGATAACAAGCTGAGACTCAGCATAATTGTTCAAAATATATATTTTAACTCCTATGTCAAGTTTCAAATCGATATATTAAAATTCGGCCAATTTAGAATGAGCCAACGCTTTATATATGAATAAGATGTCCCCTTTTAGTGATTTCCCCTGCTGCAAAATACATACCTGCATTATCGAATTTTTTACGGACAAACCATTGCTCGGACGAAATAAATACCATTGCTCCCCTACACGGTGGTATTTTTTATTTTCCTCTATCTTCATCCCAGCTCGAAATATTAAGGATAATCGGAAAAAAAAAATGATAATCGATTTTTTTTTCGACTTTGGGAAATCGATAGGCTGGTAAACTTTTTTTTATGTTAATCTACATACTTTAATGTACTTATAAAAAAAAATCAGCCGTATTGCAAATTACAGGTACTTTTGGTCAAAATTGACCTTTACCGACTGGCCTAATCAATTATTATGCCGGTGCAGGAGAAATGTCTATTGGAAATACACCTGAAGTTATTGCAATCTAAAGCGTTAATCAAACCGAATCCTGATCCTACTAAAAATTAGCTAAAACCATTGACATTGACATTGGACTTAGGAATTAGACCTATTTACTGTTTATGTCTTACCTTTGTGAGAAATACAAATATAAGTACCAGCAGGGCAGACTTTACATTCGGCTGTATTATTTACGTTTCTTATTTTGTATCCCATTACAAGCACAAAATTAATTCACAGTAAACATTACGTTAAATTATGATGTAAGCTGAATTGCCGTCACAAACAACTGACAGTTTACGAAGACGCTTATGTTGTGGTCAGCTTCTGTACAATACAGGTTCTATTCCTTTGGTCCTCGACCGGGTTTGGTTTGCGGTCACTTCGACCCGCGCCGTAATTTTCAACGTTGCACAACAGCGAATATAGGCGAAAGCTAACAAGTATTACTGCCGAAACAAAGCCAAAGAGTAAAAAATAATAGATGTTGGAGTGTACATTGAGAGAGGGCAATCATTGCATGACGATAAAGTTGCAAACGTAAGTACATAATCGTTTGCAAAATATACGATTTCAACACAAAATTTCTGTTATGTAACGTAATTTTGTTGAAAAAAGGTATTTCTTGTTTTTTTATTAAATTTCTTGGAGCTTTATTTTTACCCTCAAAATCCAATGATCTCCACGGAAATCCGGGGATATGGCAACCCTATGGATAGACCGCAAAAAAAGCAGCCGCTGAAGGGAACCGAAGCTTTCGTTATGCAGGCCTGTATAAAAATAATAATATCCTACAAAGTTTTTGTTAATAATATTGCAAAATTTGGATACAGAATGTCTATTTTTAGCCTCCACAACCGATTAAGAACTGCCCAGCTGTTATAGATGCGACAAAAGAAGGACCACCTTGTTGGCAGCCCAATACATTATTTCATGAAATTAAGGCTCCTTTCGTTGGCAGTGAAGACTGTCTCACTTTGAACATTTACACTCCAAAAGTAAGTAAACCTTCGTGAATTGCTTGGTTATTTCTACTTTCACTCAGTTTAACAGAACTTTGTATTTTAAAGTTAAAAGCAATTAGTACACCTAGTGTTATTAGTAAATGTCCAAAGGAAAGAAGAGCTATTGCAGTGACTCTTATGGTGAGAACTAAGGTCGGGAGTGGTTAGTGAGCACCGATCAAGGTCCCCAGAAAACGTTTTGGGGTGTCATTTAAAATTATATACAGACTGTCCCAAAAGTCCCGGACCGGTTTAATAACTCCTAAACGAAACTAGCTACATTAACCCTCAAAGTGGCAGACTGCAGTTTTGACTGCAGTCTCTCAGGGGCAACGCAACCCGCTCGAACAATTGCGAGAATTTGCACAATCGATCATTATATCCACTTAAAATGATTTAATCGTAATAAAACCGGTACCGTTGGAAAGGTAATGAATTAAACTATAATTTTTGTATTTACAACTTTTTTGTAGAACACATATTTACATACGTAATCACTGTTTCAAAATTGTAGTACCTAAATCACCTATGATTCACGCGTCAATGAACGCCGTATACTGTCAAGACTTTGTCTCATTTTCAACGGTCTGTAATTCCTCACAGAAGTTATTTATGAAGAAGATCATTACAGCATTGAATTTAGCAGACGATTCTGTTTCAAACTGTGTCTTCAAATCACATGTTACTCTGAAAACAGCTGTTCTATAGGATATACGGTAAAAGCTTGTAATTGGTCATATATATTTGGCCAATACGCAAGCCTGTTTAGAATCGATTCTTACAGTCTTATTCGATATATACCTAAAATGTACAATATATGGTTATAAACAGAAATCTTCACAGTTTTTATCTATGTAAAATTCTATACATTTAGATCTCATAGGTTGGTATAACAAAGCTTTACAAATGAACACAATTCATCGATCGCCAGCCGTCTAGTTGACTTCATTTGTTGACATTTGTTTTGTGTTATTTTATGGTTATTACAGTTTATAAAATAGTGTTATATTGTGTTTTAGTTATAAATAAATAAGTGTAGATTGTGTTTGAGTGAAATTAGGCTTATAACGGTGTTGTAATAAAACGGTAAGTTTATAAATAACATAGGCTATAGAAATAAGTTTTAGGTTAAAATGCCGATTTGAGGTTTTTGAATTTTCATTACAAAATGTAAAGTTATTTGAAACTGGGTAGAATGCTATTCGATTCTACATTTCATTCTCGAATTTTTGGTATAAAAAAAACATTGTTTGGTAAAAAATATCTTGGCATAGGCTAGTCACTTGAAATTAGTCAAGATTTGCAGGTTATGTAGTAAAAACGTTCAAAATGTTATTTTGAACTAAAATTTGTGAAATTGAAATATATTTTTACATATTTCTATTTAGAACTAAATTATAAAACTTTTGTGTATTTTGAAAAAAATTACAAAAATGTTTTACTATTTTTTATGTAGGCATGAAGTTCTTTTTTTTCCTTCCGTTTCTGAACATTTTTCGCTTTCTAAGCTAACAACTTTTACAATTTCAAAAGAAACTAATTTTTAGTGGCATATTTGAATTCTTTGAAGTTTCTTCTACAAAAAAGCTATGGAACACTTTTGGATTGGGGTTCATTTACTATTTTTGGCGAATTTTTAAAAATATGCTTGCAAAGCGCTATAAACGGGCTTTTCAATTTGAGCTTTAACCATGCCAGTTCTAGGGTTAATAATATTTCAGACATGACACCTGGCTACAAAAAACTATTTTTTGAGTTGTTAGTCACTATTGCCCCTGCCCCCAAAAACCAAATTTGGGGGGGTTGCCCCAAATTTTTAAATGTAAACCCCTATCGAGTGACCCATCATTTTAAAGGTCTCATTGAGTTAATCACAACAGCCCAAACCCGAGGTCGATATCTTGCTCCTGTCCAAAATTGCTGACCTTTTAGTGTTTCTTGGCAGGGGCAATAGTGACTAACAACTCAAAAAATAGTTTTTTGTAGCCAGGAGTCATGTCTGAAATATTATTACTGTAGCTAGTTTCGTTTAGGAGTTATTAAACCGGTCCGGGACTTTTGGGACAGTCTGTATATGTTCGAACTCTAACAGCCGCATTTTATGCCTAATGGGTCCAAATTTGGTACACAAATTGGTTTTCTAAGTAGCTTGGATGAGTTTGTTAGCCAAAAAAATCCCCCAAAAATGCAGGAGTAGGAGTGCGAACACATATATACATATAAAGTTTTTAACAAAACCCGACAACAAAACTTTTTTTCCAAAATGATCAGTGAACAGAGACCTTCAAAACGAGATATCACTCAACCTATCTCAAAATTTTCCAAAAAAACTACCCTCACGCCCCCAAAAAAAAGCACTTTTGGGGTTGCATGTACTGGGGACCATGATCAGTGCTCATTTACTATTCCCGATCTTAGGTCTCACCATAAGAGTGTCTGCAATAGCTCATCTTTCCAATGGAAATTCTCTAAAAGTGAGAGTTAAAAGAAGGAAGATTAACAATATTTTTTTCATCGTACTGTCATGAAAGTAATGCATTTTCAATACACATAAACATTGCCGAAAGCAGCTGTTTCCCGATACCTTCCCTAGTGCACGGGAAATTTCCCGTCTAGTGCATGAAAAAGTAGCTTCCAAGTTTTGCCGCTGTCAGCGCTAGTGTTTGTTCTTTATTTTCACAGTTTTACACCGGCTGGACACACTGTTAACTACCGTCCCCTATAGTAACGGGAAAACAATCCAACAACAATTAGGTGAAGAAAACTAGGAATTCTTAGAACGTTTTTAATTTACAGTTTAAAAGTTGAAGTTAACATTCACGGTACAGTTGTTATTATTACTTATATTTATAACCTTATTAGCTAGCTTGTTTTGTAATAAGTTTAAACTTTCAATTTTGTTCTTCTGGTGGATTGTTTTATCGCATCGTCTTGCAGTATTATGAAAAGTATCGTTCATAACTCGTCCCGAAAGTGTCTTTCCCGGTGCATGACTGAATTATTTCCGTGCTCGGCTCCGCCCCACACGTGAACTTTCGTCAGTGCACGGAAAACGGCCACTTTCGGTACTAGTAATGAAACATACTATTTAAGTGCTCTATCATAATATGCTATGATTTTTATTAGTGTTTCAATTTCAACAGGAAGAGTTTCACGCACTGTTTTTATTTCAGATTAATGAACATTAGGAATATTTATTCTATAATATTTACAGAATATTGATGTACAAAACAATTTGCTCCCATGTTCCTTTCTTATTATTCTGTTTAGATAGACTACGATGAACTTTTACCAGTCATGGTCTACTTGGTAGAAGGAAGCTGGGTTATAAGTGGAGCAAATAGAGTACTGCATGGTCCTAGATTTCTGATGGACGAAGACGTTGTTCTTGTAGTGCCTAATCACAGACTCAATATGTTTGGTGAGTTAATTTCATAGTTATTACGAGTGTAAAATGAATTGGGAAACAAATAAGATTACAGTTTCAAGCAAAAGTAACACCATGACTTTCTTGTCACTGGCAGCTTAGCAGAAGTAGAAATTTATTCCGATTTCTTAAGATTTGAATCAGTCTTACCAGTCTTTAGCTTTGTGCAAAAACTCAAAAATGTTTAATAATTTCAATCGATTGACTTCATTCCACAATAAATTCAAAATAATTCGATGGCGCAGCCGAACCGTTGGTGTGAGTTGAGCGAATTTACAAAATTAAGTTGACATGATTTAGGGTTTCAACCAACTATTTGGAAAATTGGTCTACTCATGAAGGCGCTGAATAGCTTCCAACATGTTAAAAATATATTATTACAATTTGTTTGCACCTCTGTCTCTAATCCCTCTACCTCGACCTTGCGGCTTCGGGTTGTGGACTACTTCGGTCCTTCGCTTCCTGGCCGTCGTCTTCAGATCAGAAGCTGTCCTCACAGAAAAATTCTCTGGATTTGAACCGGGCATTTTATGTTTTGATTGATTTTGGAGGAACCAGACGGGCTATTAAGGCGTCTAAAATACAAAATGTGCAGAATCTCATATATTAATTTGTAGTGCGTACTAAAAAATATATATATAACTAGGGGCTCTGCCCCTGACGCTTTGCGTCCCAACCCCGCCTCGGCCTTCGGCCTCAGATGGCTGCTTCGCTTCGCTCGCAGTTAGAAAATTCGCTAAAGAATCTCGTTAATCTTTGGCTCGTTTGTACATAGGTGACCGAGCACAAATCAGCTGTTTTATTTGGCAGCTGACTCAAGCTCATTAAACATTATCTCCATAAGGTTAACATGGGAAATTTGAAGGATTGTTTGCCGGAGCTCCTTCTCGGGTTAATAGCGGCTAAAGGGATGATTGGATCTTGAATCTGACGGAAAATCTCTGCTTTGAAATTAAATTTTCTACAACTTTTGTATTTAAAATTTTTTGCTATCTCTTACCATTTTCTTACTAAATGTAAGAAAATTAAGAAATTGAAAAATTTGAAAAAATCTTTCCCGCCCAAAAGGTGCTTTCAAAATTACAAAATGTTAAATTCTGGCAATTTTCCCAAAAGTTTCTTGTCGAGAGCTTTAATTCAAGTATGAGGTCGAGGGGGGTACGATTACGGGAAGTGCCTAATAATTAATGTCAGTGAATCAGTGTTACCGTCTAGCTTTATATAAGTAGATATATATGCAATTTTTAATAACACTTCAAAATGTGTTCTTTGAAGTGCTCATTGACCACTCCTGACCATAAGAGTCACTCAATAGCTCGGATGAACTAGATTTGCCCGTTACCGGTATCGCACGGGATATTTTGGCCAAAGCAATACTGTACGAGCTAATAACGTTTGTGTGTTGTGTTTTTTAATTGTTTTTATACTTACTTGACGACCTCGATCGAGTGATTAGACTGTTTTTGTACGGTCTGATGATAGAAACCTAGCGTTTTCGAAACCGCGGTAGCCTTACAAGGTGAGTAATTAGATCACGGACGGTGTACTATAAGTACAAACCTGTTATATACGAGGGCTATCCAGAAAGTAGATTACGTTTTGGAATTAAAAATAAACAAAGTATTGGAAATTGTTTTTATTATATACAGATGAAAGCCACACTTAAATACTACTTTTCTACATAGTCACCATTCAAATTAAGGCACTTATCGTAGCGATGGACGAGCTTGGAAAATCCCTCGTCGTAGAATTCGGCCGCCTGCGCCTTCAACCACTTGGTTACCTCTTCTTGCAGCTGTGCGTCGTCATCAAAACACTGCATAGCCAGCCACTTCTTCATTGCTGGGAATAAGTGGAAATCGCTTGATGCCAGGTCGGGACTGTACGGCGGATGAGGAAACAACTCCCACTTAAAGGATCCAAGAACTTGGCGAGTGGCATTTGCCGTGTGGGGCCGGGCGTTGTCGTGAATCAGCAAGATCTTTGAGCTCAACTTTCCCCTGCGCTTGTTTTGTATTGCTCTTCTGAGGTTTTGCAGAGTTTGGCAATACCTTTGAGAGTTTATTGTAGTGCCTATTTCCAGGAAGTCCACAAAAAACACCTTTCCTTTCCCAAAAAACAGTCGCCATCACCTTCCTTGCCGACGTCGTTTGGATGCATTCCTTGGGAATTTGTGTGGCCCCACTGCATTGACTGCAATTTCGTCTCGCAGTTCACATGTTTAACCCATGTTTCGTCACCAGTAACGATGCGATCGAGTAATGAGTCGCCATCTTTATCGTAAGCGTCCAAAAATGTTAGCGCTGCAGTCATTCGCTGATTTTTGTGGATCTCAGTCAAGATTTTTGGTATCCATCTTGCACAAAACTTGTGGTAACCAAGCTTTTCGGTGATGATTTTGTGCAACAAACTTCGCGAAATTTGTGGAAAACTCATAGAGAGTTCCGTTTATTGTGAATCTTTGGTTTTCACGGACTTCGGCATCGACTTTTTCGACAAGTTCGGCAGTCACTATGCTGGGTCTTCCACTTCGCTCTTCGTCGTGAACATTAGTTCGGCCATTTTTAAACTTTATGACCCACTGACGCACTCCACCTTCAGTGATAATATTGTCCCCATAAACTTCACAAAGCTGTCGATAGATTTCTATCGGTTTACAGTTTTTTGCAGTCAGAAACCTTATTACTGCACGCACCTCACAGTTCGCGGCATTTTCAATTAAGGCAGACATTTCAAACTGTCACAGTAACTCGACGGAGTACAGCACGAACCTCTCACTAGCACGGCTAGATGCCGACTGAGCGGCGTAACGCACTGACACCAAGATGGCCGTGCTAGCCCCGCCCCTTGCGGGCACAGACGAAAACGTAATCTACTTTCTGGATAGCCCTCGTATAAGCCTGTGGTCCGATGGCTACAGTACTTTAATGAGAGAAAAGTAACAGAAACAACAATACAGATTAAATAAATGGTAAAACTAACACGAATAAACACATGTTAGGTGGTGGAAGTTTATTCCTTCATTAGTTGCATAAAATTGTACCAACTTGAAGAAATATTTATATATTGGAAGCGCGTGGGGGACCTACAGTATTACAGATGGTACATGTCAGAAAGAAATATCAATTTAAAACTAAACCAATTGTTCTTACCTTATAGTTAATCCAGGACCAAATAAACTGAGTAAACTATTCACAGGAGAAAATAACTAAAAAATTTATATCAGATTTTTAGTTTATTAAAAGAAATATTTCAAAAGAAAATTTTTAATATTAATTTATAAGCCCTTAAAAGAAAGCGATGAAAATTTATGTGCCCTTATGTACAAAATAAGAAAGATGTTAAAGAATTTTAAATTTACAATATTAATTTAGTTAAGTTCAAAACCCCCCCCCCCCCAAAAGTCAAATTTGAAAAACCCTCCCTATTTATAATGAAAATCAAAAAAGATATAGTTTGTTGCGTTGACAACAGTACAGATTACAATAGAATATTTAGCTATCTACAAAGTTACAGAATTGAATACATTTACCATGGTTTTACTAATAACTTTTATTTCGTTGGCCAACTTTAATACTAAGCAAAAATTAAATAATAAAATAATGCAGTTTAATCTCTGAGACGTCTCTCATATAATAAATAGAAAGAAAAAACAATTTAAATTTTGAAATAACCCTTTTGGGGTTGTAAGGTCCAAAATGCATGCTATCCCATCCAATTAATTACCAGAAAAACAGAAATTAGCACATAATTAAACAATTTTTTATTTATTCTATAGCCAGTAAATTTATATAGAAGTTCTGTGGTTCCTTTGTTCGACCATTTTTAATTTGATTTTAAACCTTATTAAAAAAAATAGCACTTGCACAGTTCTTTATTATTTTTTTTTTTTTTTTTTGAATCAGTAGACTTGTGATTTTGAAGACTGATGGTTGACCCAAAATACTGGGGGTATACTTCGACCAGTTGAAACTGGATTTAGCGAATAACGGTTACTTAAGCACCCCGGGTTTGAAGCAAGTACGTTGGCGTTTTGTGTTTTAAATGTATGACATTAGGCTAGTACAGACCGAAACACTTTTACACAATCCAACACTTATCACGATAGAGACATTTACGGTGGTATTATTTCACATTTAGACTATTTTATAAACCACATGGTTTTTTTTTTTTTGACAAGTTATTAGACGTTCAGTCCATTCGTAGAGTCCAGGGTAGAATGCCTGCGGCGAGTCTACTTTCTTCTCTGTCCGAGGTGTACCGTTATCCGAGTCAGCTGATCGTGTGGTTTAGGCAAAATCTAATAGACGGGGTGAGGTTGCGTTTTAGAAAGAATTTAAGTTATAAAATCCTGCATTATTTATTATTAGCTATTTATATTATTAATTTAGGATGTTTAATAAAAAAAATGTTTTGTTAAAAAAAAAGGCTTATTAAAAGCGCTACAAAATCTACCGAAAACAAAAAAAGTCTGGCAAGTGTAAGCCATACAAGAGTGTGTTAAACCTCTCGCTGATTGATTCTATCTAGGCCTACTAGATGCTAATAGACTTCATTTTTATTCAAAATCATCTAGGTTTTAGCTTTAATTTTAAGGTCATTGAAGATGGTGAAGATAAGAAACTAATGTTATCTGTAACATTTAGACTTTTGTTAAATTTACATTAAACTTTGTAAACTTAAACCTTACATTTTCTACACTATCACCTTTCCCCCCTCAACACCCCCCCCCCCCCCCCCCATTCAATAATCCTGGCTACGCCATTAATTCATATTTAAAAAAAATTAGAAACAAAATTATTATTTTTAGGTTATATGTCTACTGAGGATAACGTAGTGCCAGGAAACATGGCTCTAAAAGATCAAGTAGCCGTTTTACAATATGTGAGAGACAACATAGAGTTCTTTGGTGGAGATCCAAATAGAGTCACACTATTTGGACAAAGTGCTGGAGCTTCAGCAGTAGCTCTTCATATGCGTTCTCCACTAAGTAAAGGTAAATAATTAGATTTGTATCATTCAAAGTTTGCCTTAGTGTCAAGTTACTAAATGCACCCTGAATATTTATCAAAGTAAATTATTACTTACTAGGGGAAACCCCTGTGAGCTCCGCACGTCAACTCCGTTGAAACTTCTATACACATAATCGTGTTATGTTTTCTTTATAATAAAGGTGTAGGATTAATAATAACCACAAAGCTAAGATGGTAAATAATGTTAAATGTTCAGATCATATTATTTCGTATATTTTATAACAGCAGTTAAAAAGCACCAGCAAGGCTCAGGTCTACACTTTAATAAAAACCTAACCTAAAAGTTAGTTAGAAATACTAATAATTGCTTCAAAGTTTGAAATCAACTGTTAATGGAAATGTTGGAGCAATCAGCTGTTTTATCTGTTAGTTTATTCAATTGGTTGCTATGGAAATAAATGTAAATACATTGTGTTAGTTCATCAGTCTAGGTCTACCGTAAGATTTTTTTCCGACTAAATTTACAAATAGGCCTATTGAAATAAAAAATGTTTTTTTCAAAATGAATTATATGCCTATGTTACTCAGTAGGCCAGTCGGTAGGGGTAAATTTAGACCAAAAGTTCCAGTAATTTACAATACGCCTGATTTTTTTTATGAGTACATTAAAGTATGTAGATTAACATAAAAAAAAGTGTACCAGTCTGTCGAGTTCCTAAAGTCGAAAAAAAAATCAATCGTCATATTTTTTTCCGATTATTCGTAATATTTCGAGCTGGGATGAAGATAGAGAAAAATTAAAAATACCACTGTGTAGGGGAGGTATTTTTCAACAAATATAAAAAGGTCATATGTATTTATTTCGTCCGAGCAATGGTTTGTCTGGAAAAAATTCGATAATGCAGGTATGTATTTTGCAGCCAATTTAGAATGAGCCAACGCTTAATATATGAATAAGATGTCCCCTTTTAGTGATTTCCCCTGCTGCAAAAAACATACCTGCATTATCGAATTTTTTCCAGACAAACCATTGCTCGGACGAAATAAATACATATGACCTTTTTTGTTGAAAAATTCTTTTTCTCTATCTTCATCCGAGCTCGAAATATTAAGGTTTTTTTTTCGACTTTGGGAAATCGATAGACTGGTAAACTTTTTTTTATGTTAATCTACATACTTTAAGGTACTTATAAAAAAAATCAGCCATATTGCAAATTACTGGTAGTTGTAACCTATACCGACTGGGCTACAGGGATAGTGTAGCCTTTTATTAGTGAAACTATTTTTTCAATCGGTTCAGTAGTTCCAGAGATTACTCCCTACATACAAACAAATTTTACCTCTTTATAATATTAGTATGGACACATATATTTCTTGCTTTATAATACAGGTAAGGCAGCTGCAAGACATTGAGCAATGAGTTCAGCTAAATGAATAATTTGAATCCAACATACCATTTCCAAGACTGTGCTGTTAGGAATAATTGCATAAAGCAAAGACTTAATATTAGAATTGGCTTTATTATTATTATTAGTATTACTATTAGGAAGCAATGTAAAGCTTATAAGTTCCAAGAAGAGAACCTAAAGTAGAAGCTATTGCGAAAGATATAAAAAAGTGTCGCAATAGCTGAGACAAGCAAAATTCTAAGTTCAGTATACTCTTGATTGACCTAAAAAAGAGGTTAGTCTTTTAGAGACACCATGGGGCAGCGGAAGCTCTGCCCGTTGATAAGCTGCTCTTGGGAGACCTTTGCCTTGAAGGGACACGGTGACAAGGTGAGCAAATAGTATATATAATCATTCAATACGGTTACATAAAGGTGTAATTTGGAAGTGCAGCCAACTAATTTATATATAATTGCGTTTAATAATTCCGGTACTTAGAGTGCTCTGTCTAGGGACTTAATTAGTTGGATATGATTAGGATTAATAAGATTGTAGAGTTTGATCTTTGTATGTTTAAATTATAGTAATAAGTAATTGGACTTTGATTTAGTGTGATGATATAATATATATACATGTAGGTAAAGTTGTGATTAAAAATTTAGAGATTATAGTAATTAAATAATACCACTGAACCACCATCGATGCTGTAGCTTAATTTATGAACCCTTGTTATAACCAGTAATATTTCCACCCCTAACAGTGCCTACTTTGTCTAAAATTACTTTCACAGCACAACCTCACTAGTCCACCTTTGGCTTGTCCAACGCTTCAGTTGGTCTGTCTTGTGTTTTATCTTTCTGCAACTGAAAAAGGCGAAGCTAAGACAAAAAACTTTCTGCGATTCATTAATCATTACAACGAAAATTGACTTTTTTTCATGTAATTAATTAAAATTTATTATAAGTATGCAAATTCTTAAATCGTATCTTGACGTTATGGTGTTGGTGTTAAATTTCGTGAATGAGAGAGTCATTATGAGTGGAAAGCCTTTCAAAGATAATGCTTCATTCGCATCCATTTATAATAAATACTAAAAAAAGGTAGGTACAAAGTTGTTTGTGTATTAATATAATGATAAAAATGCAAGTAACGGTTGAATGGTGAGCATTTTACCCAAGTAGAAGAAACTCTAAACTAAAAAGTAGAACGACTATTTTACATAAGTATTCACTTACAGGTCAACTAATCCGAAAACATCTACTAATTCTGGTTTTAGCACAATGAATGTTGACCTTGCTGATAACCTCACTGTATTACAAGGTGATGGACTAGTGAGGTACTGATGTACTTTTATTTAAGATTAAATGAATTTGTACAGGTTTGTTTATACAAGGCATTTCAATAAGCGGGACAGCTAACAGCCAGTATTCATTAATTGGAGTAGGATCACCTTTAAAGTTCACCAGGGATGTAGCAGCTGATGTGAACTGTACGAGGAACTGTACAAGAGATATGGTTAATTGTTTGAAACAAGTTAAAGCTGAAGATCTCGTGAGACAATATTTGATCCGTGTGGTAAGTCTTGAATGTGTTTCAGATAAATGAAATACGTACAACTGTTTTTGTTATTAACGAATTTTCATAGGAAAGATGAGCTATGCAGTGACTCATAAGTTTGAGAGTGATCAATGAGCACCGATTATGGTCCCCAGAACATGTTTTGGGGTGTCATTAACCCTAGAAGCGGCAGACGGTACATAATGTACCGTCACTCCAACACATTTGTAACGAGTGATTGTATTGAATATTTAACCCACAAAAAAATCTTCCAATCTCAAGAAAACAAATATTTCAAACTTTAATTTTTGTATTTACAATTTCTTTTTAAAACATATATTTACCTACGTAATCATCGTTGCAGTTTATTAGTTTTCTACAACACACTCGCTGGCCGAATATTCACCGGTTTTCATCCTAAAACGTAACGAAATAGCTCTACTTTTTTCTCTCTCGACAGCCCGCCCAGTACTTTTTCTGAGTTAAAACTATATATAGTTTGATTTGTCACCATTTCCCCTAGGTAATACTGCCATCCAATCAAAAATCGGACAAATAGTTCTAAAGTTGTGGGACATTTTGTAGTCCCTTGCAATTGGTCAGTTTTCCAACCAATATACAGCCTTAGTTATTACACGTGATATCTGTGTGACCACAATCTATTTTTAGACATAT
Organism: Philaenus spumarius; assembly: GCA_018207615.1. Classification (NCBI taxonomy): domain Eukaryota; kingdom Metazoa; phylum Arthropoda; class Insecta; order Hemiptera; family Aphrophoridae; genus Philaenus; species Philaenus spumarius. Next base: position 184,452 of record JAGFPH010002138.1, read on the forward strand.
TTTGTACCTTTGTAAAGATAATGCTTCAAGCTAACATTTCCTGTAAACCAAATATGTTTTGTTTGAACAGTTTGTTGTGTAGGGCCGTGGGAAAGTGACTGTTATTACGTTCTCATCCGACGTTTAAATTTCAAACCTAACGGACTTTTATAACATGGGTAGTCATAGGAGTTTTCGCGCGCTTGGTTGTATTGCTTGTATGGGACGTGATGTTTCTATATTTGTTCTCACTTTTGTTATTCAAATAATTCTAAGGGAAACACTTTTAGAAAATATAATTTACAAGTATACAGTTCAATTCCTTGATTTATTTTCTACACTTTGTTATAATAATATTTCATTTTTGGGCAAAGCATATATTAGTAAACTACGTTTCAAACTTGGCTTACTTTTGATAGCAGTCTTGCAGTAGTGCAGTAGGAACATAAAAACTCGTGTTTTCAAAATAAGAAATTTGAAAATGTTTAGTGTTTTTATACAGTCCTATTTAGAACTAAATTAAGAAACTTTTTTACATTTATGGAAAAAATTACAACAAATTTTTACTACTTTTTATGTAGACGTAAAGTTGAACTTTTATTTTTCGTCACTGAACGTTTTTTGTTTCTTGAGCTAATAACTTTGTAAATTTTACATCTATAATTTTTTTACTGGCTTATATAAATTGTTTGAACCTTTTTCTACAAAAAAGCTATGGAACACTTTTGGATTGGGGTTCATTTAATATTTTTGGCGAATTTTTGAATAAATGCTTGCACACGAAAAAAAATCCATTTTCGTTAAAGCTGCCGGTTTCAGGGTTAACAGTTTTATAAGTTTTTGTGGTTTTAGCCAAATAAATATAGGAGAACATTCAGCATGTTTTTATTTTATTGCCTGTCTGGTTCCCTCAAAATCGATCAAAATGGAAAATTATCATAAAAGAACCTGGTTGAAATGCAGCGAAGCGAGTTTGGCCGCTGAGAACTTAACGAAGCGCGTGAGCTGGGGCTAGAATCAGCTATTCAACGCCTTTGTGAATAGACCGATTTCCCAAATAGTTGGTTGAAACCCTAAAACATATATACTTAATTTTGGAAATTCGATGGACTCACGTCATGAGTTCAGCCATGATCGAATTATTTATCTACTTGTTTAAAAGTTGATTTTAAAATTTTATATTTGCTCAGTTCACACATAAGGCCGTTTGAACTAGTTAAACACAACAAACTACTTTTTAGAATTGTTATCTTGATATTTTATGTTTCTGACTTACTTGATTGTCGCCTTTGGTAGTTTGAATTTTAGCTCGTGGAAAGATTGAGGCTCCGGTTTTTGAATTTTCATTTGATCCCGTTACTTAAAGAGCCCTGAAATAGAACAGTTTAGTCAAACAAATTTCTTGAATATCAAATTGAAAAGCAATAAAAATCATTTGCAGAAGTGAACAGCTTGAAAACTAAATTTGAGATGCTAGTAACTTTGTCTAGCTACTTGGAGACCACGAAGGCAACTGGTTCCCATTGCTTTGATAGATTTACGTGTAGAGAATAATTACGTGATTCTAAATTTGTCAAGTTGGTTGCAATAGCAATACATGTAAATGCTTTCAATAAAAGTGTTTTGGTTGAGAATATTATGCCTATCCTATATTTACTAGGGGAGACCCCTGCATGCTCCGCACGCCAACCCCCGGTGCGACCTTCTAAAAACATATGTTATGTTTTATTTATAATAAAAGTGTAGGATTAATAATAACCTCAAAACTAAGATGGTAAATAATGTTAAATGTTCAAATCAAATTATTTCTTATATTTTATAACAGCAGTAATAATAAAGGTTAAAAGAACCAGTAAGGCTCAGGTCTACACTTAATCAAAAACCTAACAAAAAATTTATAAATAATAACCTCAAAACTAAGATGGTAAATAATGTTAAATTTTCAAAACGAATTAGTTCGTAAATTTTATAATTTGAATAAATAATTCATTTCCTCCCTTTTAAAAATCAATATTTACTTCCACAAAGCAGCTGTATTAGTTAGTTTCTTATTATAAACAGCTGTTTTGTATTAAAATGTTTTTATAACCTTCTGAATACTGTAATCATCGTTATTTACATCCACGAAATCAGCTGGATTAGTTTGTTTCTTATTATAAACAGCTGTTTTGTATAGAAATGGTTTTTAAATATTTTCCATGTTAATCTTATGGGGAAAACCCGACCTTTGAGATTAGCTCACGCCATTAAGGATAAGAATTTTTGACATCTAAAACCTTATTGCAAAACTACGAAATGAGACGAATTTTTTGAAACCTCAAACATTAAAATTGGTCCAGAAATAAGGGAGGAGTTGTGTTTACAAAAAACGGCTTCACGCATTATATATAAAGATGTTAAGTTTTTCATCTTTTTTATCTGTTATAGGGCTGGGCGTGAACCCCGTATTTTCATTATATTTACGCTTTAAAATACAAACTGTGCAAAATCCTTACTTAGTGAGCATCTATAACCACCCCATAAGAATGTACCTTCAAATTTTCATATTTGTGTCTTAAGTAGTGTTTGCTCTACGTTGATTCTATTCCAGTCAGTCAGTCAGGACAAAGCTGCTTATATTTTATAGATTATCATAATCATTTAAAGATTCGAAAATAAGTTCTTGAAATAAAATATGCATTAACTTTTAATATTCATGGTGCCAAAAGTTCTAAGGAACACCTAATTATTTCTAAACTAAATACTGGAAGTAAAATTGTTTAAAAAAATTTGGAAAACGATTGACCCTAAAGGCCATTCCTGTAACTTCCCGCTAAGTTTAATTACAAAAGTATGATGAAAGTTTGATAAACACTATTTTTGGAAATTTTTAACTGCCATAACTTTTGAATGAATCAACCGATTTTTATGCGATTTGCGGCAATCGATGCAGTTTTTTAAGTCCATTGAAAGAATTAACAACAAAAATTTTTCAGATGAAAAGTTTCGGAGAAATTGAGGAAAAACACTTTTTTTGATTTTCTTTTGTTCACGATATCTCGCGAATGAATCAACCGATTTTTATGCGATTTGCGGCAATCGATGCAGTTTTTCAAGTCCATTGAAAGAATCGACAACAAAAATTTTTCTGATTAAAAATTTTGGAGAAATTAAGAAAAAAACACTTTTTTTATTTTTTTTCGTTTACGATATCTCACGAACGAATTAACCGATTTTGACCGGACTGGTAGCGATCAATGTCGCTTTTCAAGGTTAAAAGCTGATTAGATTTTGGAATTGATCGGTAAAGCCGTTTAAAAGTTATTCCAAAAAAACCTGATTTGAAAAAAATTTATTTCTTAGTTTTATCGAAATTTCTCAGAACCTACCGGTCCGAATAGGTTGAAATTTTCAGGAAATCTAAGTTTGATGGAACTCTTTAGAACGCCGTTTGGTAGGATCCAATCGGTTAAGCCGTTCAAAAGTTATAAGCGGGTCACATACTTACATACACACACACACACACATACATACAGACAGGGTGACACCCTCTCGGGAGTGGTCAGGGAAGATTCCTAGGACCTCAAAACGTCGAGATCTGATGAATACTCGATTTTAGAAAAACGGGGTAAACCAATAACTTCCCGATTTTAGAAAATTTTCAATTTTCTTAGCGGGAAGTTTAACATATTCTTTCTATTTCATATTAACCATCTACTATATAGTTAAATGTTTCTATACAAAACTGTTATTTTCTACTTGAAAAAACATCTATTAACAAATAAAATCTAGGTGTGTTTTCGCTTTGTGAAAATGTGTCTTAAAGTTCTGCTTGTGATACTTCCAGCTTTCACAATTAGAAATCAAGGTGATACTACTGCCTGTGATTGAAGGAAAGGATGTGGTCGGAGCATTTATAACCAGAACATCTCTTGCAACAAAAAGTAACCATCCGTGGATTACCGGATTCACTGCCAAAGATTTAGCCTATAAATATGCAAGTAAGTTAACAAATCATGTTACCAACATAACAGGCCCAAATTAAAAACAAAGTAGGCCTAAACAAATATCATATTATTTTAAAGCTATTAGGGAATTTCCGTAGGAAAGATGAGCTATTGCAGTGTGACTGTTGTGGCAAGACCTAAGGTCGTGAGTGGTCAATGAACACGTTTTGGTGTGTCATTAAAAATTGTTTGCACTCTAAAGGCCGATGTGGTCCAAATTTGGTACACAAGTTGGTTTTCTAAGTCAATCGGACGAATCTGTTAGACGAAAAATCAAACAACTCCTTAAGCACGTTTTTGAATCACTAGACTGAATATTTTTTGGGGTTTATCTAAAAAAATATAGGAGTTTATTCTGCACATTTGTAACGATATGCGTTGCAAAAAATAAAAATTAGGCTCTTTGTTTATCAGCCCCACGTTGGGAAAGCCATTTTGTAACGATAAGGTTACAAAAATGTAAAGATATAAATAAGTAATACTGTGTTAAAAAAAAATGGGGTTCTGTAAAAAGTTCAAAAATAAAAAAAATATGTCTTAAATCAAAAATAAAAACGCTATATGTGGATTATCTGATAGCTACTATTATCTCTTCATCACCTTAAAAAGAAAAATCGTCGCTCATGTAATACTCAAAATCATTTATGTACCTCCTAGGCCTATTGCCTCACTTCTATAATAAATCATCGCCCATCTTAACTCTCCATAACATCTTTCTCCCAATCTCAACGTAGAACAATATTATTTTCCTCACCTTACTATAATTCACCTTATTATAATTCACCTTACTATAACTCACCTTACTATAACTCACCTTACCTTAATAAAAAATAATGATCACAATATTTTCGATAATCCACATATAACCTCACTTATGCTTAGTCTGCATATATTTACTTGCAATTACCAATTATTCAAAAAATATTTACTAATTAGTTTAATTTTCTTAGGGGTGGGAACCTGGCTAAAAAAGTAATGGCTAAACGGACATTCGTGGCTATATGAAGAAATTCAAGACATCATGGCAGCAACTATTTTGTTTAATCAAACATAATTGAAAAATGAATATTTACAACAAACAATATCAATGTCATAAAACAATTGAACATACAAATTGATTAACTATTTACAAATTATACAAAGTTTTGTGAGCCATAGCTTGCAAATAAATGACGCAATAAATGAAAAGTTTAAGTTAGGATATTACTCAAATTTTTTATAATTTTCTAAA
>JAGFPH010002138.1:206171-217771 GCA_018207615.1 Philaenus spumarius
ACAATATTATTTTGACTACAGTAAGTTGGGAGAAAGTTTGTGTCAGTTAACTGATACCGTTTATTTTACTATTTATATCATACTTTTATGATAACAATAAAACGGTTTTTGAAAATGTATTCAGCAATCAACATCCACATATGACAGTACTTCAAAATGAAACCAAATTTTTTAATTTATTCCACGAATTAAAGGGAAAAAAATGACTTATTCTGTAGCATTGCTCTTATGGGAATCAGATTCAATATGGCGTACAGGGGAACTTCCCCTTAAGGGTCTGCTCCAGTAATATAAAGAATTCACTTGTATCTTTAAACAAAACTGTATGCCACTTAAACCAATAAACTACTAATTACAACACGATAGTCTCCGGCTGCAACGAAGGGAGTAGAATCATGAAGTGCGATAGTACGATATATGAGGCAAGGCCAACTCTGCTCCCCCTCTACGTTTTACTAATACCAGCTCCTTTTCAGTACTTATTCAAAGGGGATTTATGTGAATATTACTAAATACAACTAATGAGTAAATTTGCGAACAAAAAAATACAAATTTGAAAAAAGCAGTGTGGGAAAGTCAGTCCCTTGAGTTCCTGTCTCACTAGACCCATGAGAGGGGGGGTTTGTGTGGTGTACCCCCACCATAATAAAAAAAAAACTTATAGAACCAAAATTAATTGTAGAAAATTTAACGTATCTCAAAAAGTTATTGAACAAATCAAGCTCTAAAGTGAAGGACTTACGAGATATTTGCAAAAAACCTCGAAAAAACACGGTATTTAGTTAGGGTACACCTTTCACCCCCTCCCACCCCAAAATCCGATGCTATTTCGGTGCAGACTTTTTACCACATTTAGAGCAAAGGGTCCATCAAACACTCAACCACATGTCTGCTGAAATGTATTATCAAAACAAACCCCGTAATGTTAATTACATATGGTAAATCATCGAGAAATTATTAATTTAAACATGTTTTCAACCATACCTACAGAAATGCCGTACTTTACCCCCTCCATATCTCCAAAACTATTGATTGTATCATAAAAACGTATAGAATCATTTTTGTAGAAAATTTAACGTACTTTAAAAAGTTACAGAACAAACTAAGCTCTAAAGTGAAGGGTTTACGAGATATTTGCAAAAAACCCAGAATGCATACAATTTTTACACTTTCTCCCCTCCCACCCCCAAACCAGATGCTATTTCGTTGGAGACTTTTTACCACATTTAAAGCAATTCAAAGGATAACAAACAACTTTCAACAATCAGACCTTTGTTTTTTCGGAGTCTCCAGTTTAAGTCTAATTTGACTACTAATGTGGCACTGTCAGTCTGTTATGAGTGGGTGTAACTATTAGGAGGTTTGTGAGACTGAATCCCCCATCTGAACTACTTTGGATCAGTTTAACAAAGTTGATGAATGTTTTGGAGTTTTTGTTGGATTTTCTACAAAAGCTGTTTTTTTATTGTATGCTCAGCTTAAACCTTCAGCAACTTTTCGATCTCTGGTTCGCCAAAGCCAAAGTTATCCAGTTGGTCACTGTGTAGTATCTGGTACTTTTATTTCCCCTAGAAGTGATTCGTGTGCTTCTCGATGTGGCGACTAATAAAGTTTATTATGAATATTAAATTAAAATCTTAAAATAAAACGTAGGCCAGACGTTGAGAAAACAAAACTTCAAAAAGCAGTGCACTCCAGGCTCACAATTATTTTGCCAAAGCTCCAAGGCTAGTGGATTATCGAGTGGAAGCACATGGGAATCATCTGACAAAAAAATTTATTATTTATTTTTGAAGGTACATCAGTTGTTGAAGTCGGGACATACAATACATTTTCATTGAACTGAATTTTGCCTGCACTTTAAAAGTGTGATACTTTTGGGCTCATTTGAAATTTAAAAAGACCAATGACAAGTAAACACATCAAATTAAAGGGCTTTAAGGCAAAACGAATGCCCCAAACCAGTATAACTTTATTTAAAACATTTCAACAATTATTTCCATGTTTTAAAGTCTCTCCGTAAAACACATAAAGCGTTCGTAATAATTTAAAATGATTTCTCCTCCAAAACACAAGATTATGAATGCACGCTTTGCAACTCAAGCTGGATGTCACTACTAGCCAATTTACAAAAGTTGTCTAATACACTTGCTCAACCACAGAGCCTTGGATGTACTCAGAGTAGAGGAATTGTAAGTTGACGATTTGCAGATGGTGAGACTTATGAATTCAGTTCAGCATTGTCTGTTTCAGCCCGTGCCACTACCTCAACCCAACTAATCACATATATTATTTCTCAAGGCCATTGTTTTGTCGGTACGCCATAACTTCCTTAATACATCATCAAATTACATGAATGAGGCATCATTTTAAAGCTTTCCTTAACCGCTACACCGGAAAAATATACAAAATACAATTATACGGAAAAAAAAAAAATAAAGAATCCGAAAGTAATAGTGATGTAAGATCAAGTAAGTTGTAGGGATATTTTCCTGGCGTTCAACCCTCACCTATGCCCATTACGCACTATATTTTTTATGATACTAAATATACGGTGTGTACTTTAATTAAGTGGGATTTAAGTAAGTTAGAATGTGAATGCTTTGCACGGGTCAGCTAGTTTTATTAAAATTGTATTTTATACACTTAGAGTTTTCCCCAGGGTGAAAAAGAGCATTCATTTTGTCTTTTTATGACCTTTAGCCCTTTCACCCAGATTTATAATTGGCACCCAAGTGCCGGCCCATTTTACTGAAATATTAGTATTATGCTTATTACTGCATCTTTTAGCTAAACATAACCTATTAGTCGGTTGAGAAACTTCACCTTGGCCTACTTCTACTTATGATTTATCCAGTTCCACTTCAAAATCACTTGCACTTGAACATAACTTTCTCCTAGTATTTCTTCAATTTCACTTTCATTTCTGTCGCCTGCCATGTTTTGCATGACTCTTGGTTGACAACCAACCATTTTGTAGAACAGCGGTTCTCAACTTGTGGGGCGTGCAGGAAAATTTCGGAGGGGCGTGATAAACAGTGGAAAAACATTGAAAGACTTGCAGTGTCGACCATTTTCTTTTACTTAATGTAAGTGTATTTTTTGACTAATCAAAATAATTTCAATACATATTTTGGAGAAATAGTTATTATTCCGTCTAATATTCATTTAGTAATAATTAGTCTGCTATTGAAGTTTATTTTTCAAAAATAATGTGGAGGCGTGAATGGTTTTGATTATTCAAAGGGGGCATACATCGTAAAAGGTTTAAAACCACTGTTGTAAAAGAAACAAAATTCCAAACTATCTTAAAACAAACTTCATGGGACCTAGTTAAGTTAACAAGTTACAAAAGGATTTAGTTCTACAAAAGTTAAGGTAGAGTTCCCATCTTTCCAACATAAAGGAAATTTAAATAAATAAAACAGATTTGAAGAACACTAATTTCTTTCTTACAATTAACTCACTCGTGTTTATAAAAGTACAAATAAATAAAGTTTAAAAGTTAAGTGAAGTGAATAAATGTTACTTGACAATGAAAACTAAATACTAATAATACAATGAATCAGTCTTACATATTAACTTAGCTTAATTGAATTGAGTGAATGAATTAGCCTTGATAAACCACTGCCATCAATGCACTCAAGCTTTAGGATCTTTTTTCTTCTTCTCTTCTGAAGCCTTCAAAGCAGGTTGGTTAGTGTGTTTGATAGGAATTACTTTTTCTTTGGAATCCTTTGAAACCTGAAAGCACAAATTACAAATTTGTTAGTTATCATATGGCACCTATGCAGTACCGATAAAGAGGTAAGCTCTGTTTTGTAATGTTTGTTTTCCTACCACTGCTTTCAAAACTAATGCCGGTTGCTAGGGTGAAGATCATAACAACATACAATACCGGTATGGTACTATTGAGGCAACTGCAATGGAGGAAATTGAAACTGATTTTTCTAAACTATTACACAGCCAGAGATTAGTGAATTGGAAAATGAAGTCCCAATGAACTTGCATCTAAAAAGGCAAAGGTGAAATACAAAAAGAGTATGAGTTCTTCAAATCATGTGTGTTTTGAAGTGTAATTCGTGTCCAAAGTGTCATTGTCTCTCTTGATAGTTTGGCTACCTGCACTAAGCTTTGCTATTGTGCGCATGTTCTGAGAAATCCCAGAAATTATTGAACATATATTGGAAAACAATTATTGGAGAATAACTTAAGACTTTTCTGAATAACATAGGCTTATTAGTTCCTAAGGAAATTTAATGTGCAAAGCTTTCTATCATAAAAAATTCCTGTCATTCAAGCAAAAACTATAGCCCTCGACAATCTGTTTTCATCAATGAAAATGTAAGTGTATCAAATACTTTGCATTTGCTTTGCCGCGAGTGAAAATGGGGAGCAAGTGTCAAATGGTTGGTGGCGAAGAGAGTTAAATAAAAAAAAGCTCTCTAGTAAAACACAAATTAATATCTGTTAGAAGTACGATAAAATGCTACCACTCGAATAGACGATGACCACTGTCTCGTTCAATCTTACGATTAAATTATAAAAGTCTTTTCCTGTTTACAAAATTAGAAGATACTACAATGCAACACTGCCACATTGTACGAACAAACTTTGTTTCAACATACCATACCTTTATAAACTTTGTTTATTTGGCCGACAAGTCGTATGATCAGTTGCAAATCAAACTTAGTAGTTTAAGGGGTAAATCAGTTAATTTGATGAGTCAAGTGATGAGGAAACAATCAGGGACAGTCGGTTTATGGGTTGGTTCTTGTTTTTAAAACATGAGGGATTTTTTTATTAATCAGATATAAAATTTGAAAAATAATAATAATTGAAGTACAAATGCTTCTATACTAAAAGACAAAAAGCTGAAAGAATCATGCTTAAACTTAAACAGTAATCACTTTGTTTCTTTTTATTAAAAATCATTTTTGTCATGCAAAACTAACTTTTTTGAGGTTTGGTTCAGTTATGTTAGCAAATATTGTAAAAGTATATCCGTCGAAAAAATATATTGTTTTATTGTTGAACTGAAAAACCTTGATTCAATTTGAAATTGAGGGTTTAGGTGTTTTTCTTTAACTAATACATTTTAATTTCAGAGTTTACCTTTGCTAGTTGTAAGCTTCGGGATTAGTTGTTAATTTAGTAATAAAGTATTACTCTGGCTGTGTTTAGTTTAATAGTGTGTAAGTTTGTGGAACAGAGAATTCTGAACTCCTTGTTCACACTTACCACTTTCGGCGCATGGAGCTGCAACACACCATCAGAAGACAAAGTCGAAGCTAAACCAGCACTGTCCACATCTTTAGGTACCTTGTAACGCCTGGTGAACTGGCGAGACACGAATCCATGCTCATCGCTCCTCTCTTCGTGTTTGCCTTCTACGATCAAAAAGTCATCCACCATCTTGACGTTCAGCTCTTCAGGTTTAAACTGTTGTACGTCCAGACTCACCTAATACAAAAAGAAACATTTTGTAAAGCTAATGGTTCAGATATATCGTTAAAAATTCCAAACGGGCGCCAATTTTAAAATTCACATACAAGTATTAGTCCTTGGTATACAGTTAAAACCGTATACAGTTGTACTGTAGCATCGAAAGTGTGTAGCGGTATACAAAATGCAACCTCATCTATATATATAAAATTCAATGTATGTCCGTCTGTACGTTTGTATGTTTGTCCTTTATGCGTTACCAAACCGTCCATCCGATTGCTTTGAAATTTTGCATAGTGAAACAGGTTGACCCTGGGAAGGTTTTAGGCCATTTACCGAAGTCCTAGGACATTAGGGCTACGCCCCAGTGGCCCTCAAAGTTTCAATGTTAATCTTATGGAAGGTCAATCTTAAGGAAGAAGAAGAAAGATTTCTTTTGATTTTATCAGGGGCACAAAAAACAGCTGTTCGTATGAAAAGCTTAAACAGCTGATTTTGATCAACAGCTGATTTTGATCAACAACTGATTTGGATAAAAATGAATATAATTTTAGGTTAGGTAAATCAGGCAATGAGCTGAATTCCATTACAATTTACATCGGCCCTCAGGGATACGAATTACAGGCTTTCAAAGTTTCAAATTAAGCAATAGCAAAGCATTGCCGGGTCCACTAGTATCTTAATAAAATTTAATCAACTCCTATAAAAGCGAGTGTACGTGGAGTAACATTTAAAGAAGAAACAAAAAATAATGGGTCTGCGTCGGACCAGAGGGTGGAAGTTTTACTTCTTTGGCCATTCGTATACTTTCCTATAATTTTTGAAGAAAAAAATTTCCCAGCCTGGGATCGAACCAGGGATTCTAGCATGGAAGTCGAGTGCGTTAACCACTCACCCACCGAAACTCTTGAGGTATCTCTTGTAGAGAAAAGGTATAAAAAGGCACTTTCCGGATTTTACTCCTAACGCGTGACTCGGTTTCTCGACCGACACCCCATCCCGATTACAACGGGCGTAAAGAAGTATAACTTCAATAATATTACTTAATAATATAACAGCTGATTTCATCCATCATCTGTAATACGCAAACAAAACTAGTGTAGATTTTACTTTGGGGTTATGTTTACAACTTCAATCAATAATATAGGCCAAGTCTATAATAGCCTATTAATAACTTCTAAATCATTTGATCTATCAATATGAAATAAAAGGCAATTAAAAGATAATATTTTTATCTGTCTTTAAATATATATAATAATATACATAAACACAAAATCTTAACAAATATTGCTACAATTTTATAGACCATATAATTGTACACATTTACCGAGTTAAAAATCCCCATCTGCTTAGTTAGGTAGGCCTAGGTAATGTGTGTTGTTTTTTGTATAAATGATGTATTTCTAATGTGTATCTAATTAATCCGCCTGTGATTTTTCACGGGGATTTACTAGTACACTATATTTAAACCAAAAATCTATTTTAAATTATAAAATTATTTAAAAAATTGAAAATGGCTTTGTACATATTTTACTAATGGATCCGTAAAGTTTTAATTAAAACAACGTTGACTAGATTATACTATAGATATTTTTGAGGTTATGTTTAGTTTTGCGAAAAAAACTCTTCATATACAATAAATACAACACAAAGTTTTGGAAACATCAAAACATTTAGGAAATTATGAGCGCCAAACTAAGCGCAATGTTTTAGCGCTAAATTTGAGTCTAAATGGGAAACACTGTATAACACCAATTAAATAATATAAATGCCTGGAAACTAAAAAAACAAAAACAAATTTGTAATGAATCCAACAAAAACACATCAAAACAAATTGATGATTTTAGTAATTGGACCTCTTGCAAATAAGATATAAACGAATAAGCATGCTACTAAACGGAATTAGTAAAAACTAGGGGAAACCCCTGCGTGCTCCGCACGCTAACCCCCAATGGAACCTTCTAAAAACAAATGTTATGTTTTATTTATAATAAAGTTGTACGATTAATAATAACCTCAAAACTAATATGATAAATGTTCAAATCAAATTATTTCTTATATTTAATAACAGCAGTTATAATAATGGTTAAAAGACCCAGCAAGGCTCAGGTCTACACTTTAAAACCCTAACCTTAAAGCTAGAAATAAAAAAATAATTCCTTCAAATTTTGAAATCAACTGTTAATGGAAATATTGGAACAAACAGCTATATTATTATCTGTTATTTTATTCAATTGGTTGCTATAGTAATAAATGTAAATACATGTGTGTTGGTTTATCATTCTAGGCCTAGAATAAGAATTTTTTCCGACTAAATTTCAAATATTGAAATAAAAAAAGGATTTTGTCGAAATGAATTACTCAGGGAAAGTGCCTATGTTACTCAGGGAAAGTGTAGCTTTTTATTAGTAAAACTATTTTTTTAATCGGTTCAGTAGTGCCAGAGATTACCTGCTACATACAAACAAACAATACAAACTTTACCTCTTTATAATATTAGTATAGATGTATGAAAAGTTAATAGAACAGCCTTATAACCTTCTAAAAATCACACTTATAAGGTTTCTCTTCTATGAGTGTGTCAACGTGCATCTTTTATAGGTTAATAAGTAGCAGATTTCATTTAAAATCTCGACTCCGTCTCGAACTTGAAACACGATCTCAAGCCTGCAAAACCTCATTTTCGGCCCTAGTTGCGAAATATACTATTACATTAACTGTCATATTATTTTACAGAACAGCTGTTTTATGTTTTTAATTTATGTATTTAATACCAAATGTTTTAATGTAAACAAAGCAGATGTTTTTAAATTCTCATGTATTTCTTATGGAGATTTTTCGTTTTTTTGGGACCTCAAAAACCCCTTAGTTTTTAATTTTAGAAAAAACTTATATTTTTCCCTCGTATCTTGGATCGATACCTTTAATTTGATACCTCTCCCATCACCCTCCGATTTATCAAATTTCCACAATTTTGAATCTAAAATTTCGCTTACAGCATTATATATAAGGATTACACAGTCGTGCCAAGTGTAAGATAAAAATGGAAGACTAGAGCAGATGGGCGTCATCATCAAAGTAAACGGAAAGAAACTAAACTTAGCTTTTTCCTAAATATAATGAAACTATAAACGGAGAGCGGCAAATCAAATTAACAATATATAAAACAAGTAAGAAAGAACAAACAAAAACCAAAAGTTGAAAGACGAATTAACATCACGATCATATACAGTAAAACCTCTTATATCCGGATCAATGTGGCGCCGGTCGGTCCGGATACCAAAACATCCGGATTTCAGAGAGGCTTTTTTAATATGGGTAAAATGGTGGAAATGAACAACAAATCGTACAGTATATCATTTTATGGTTAACACGCTAAAAAAGAGTACAAACATTTCCAAATAATTACTGTACTGAAGTGAAAAAAACTACCGGATGTATACTAATTTATGTGTATTGAAGTTCAGAAAAAGTACAACTTAGGCCTACTAGTATTAGTATTCAAGTTAATAATTGCCGTAAATTAAAAATGGGGGACAATAATAAAAATTTTTACCTTAAAAAGTAAACTTTGGACAAGTTTAATTTGCACTCACATATTTTTTTTTGTAAAAAATGATGTATAGTCATTGTGGCTTGCTTCGCTCGCTGAACCCGCTTCTTTGACGAAATATCTCTCCATCTGCAAAAAAGCATGAGTATCGGCCGCTGTAACTTCTTCTTGTTGTTCGACGTAGTTGATCAGCTGTTCAAACACCTGGAATGCTTCACAATGTGTCTTGGATTGTTTTGGCTCTTCATCTTTGACAGGCGCTGGCTCTGTGTTCACTAAGTTGATAATATCACTGTCAGTAAATTCATAAACTTCATATTCATTCATCCACTCAATTACTCCATCATTGTTTATTTCGTCACAACCGGGAACGTTTCCGAGAAGTTGAACGATTTCTTCGTTTGTTTCACTATCTTGTTTTTCGGTTTCTGGCCCTACATCATTCCACTGATCATTTGCTGGGACTTGCTTTGTGGTGATTCACTCGTCAAAAACATCATTCGCTATCTGGTTGAAAATATTAATTTTTGATAGATATATTTATTATTTTTTACTACGCCGGATATCGGATATGAGAGGTCCGGATAGAGAGGTTTTACTGTATCTTGCTAAGCCGCTAGGTATAATAGAGTTATCTACATTTCCAGATTTTTTGAAAATAAGGAGTGTTTGGTAAACTTATATAATGTTCGCAAAATAAAACATTCTGTGATTGAAGAGTTTAACCCTTTGTGCTCGGAAGGCCATTCCATGTGGCCTTTCACGACATGATTGACAATTCGGATGAAGTGTGACAGCGCCATGTCTGAAGCTCGAGCCATCCATGCATAGTGGCCTTTCTGATTTCTCACTTCAGATAGGCATCCTCAGTGACCTAGTTCACGAATAGCTCTCGGAATTAAATTGTGCTTGGTTTACCTTTTCACTACAAAATTAAGATCTTTACTATCAATTTTAACAGTGAACTCAACTTGTTTTTTCAAATTATTCATTTGTTTAGTCATACATATATGTTTATTAATAAAAAAATAACAGCTATATACTTTGATTTAATATTTCACTGCATTTAGAAAGGAGTGAAGTTAGTTTAGTTCAGTTTTGTGACGGAGAAGTGTTTAGTTTTTCTTGAATGCAAACAGCGAAAATGGCTGAACATAACCTGCATTTTGGGAGTTTTACCTCTTGTAATATATATATTTGTTTGCCGTGGAAATGGTTTGTGTTTCTAGGCTCAGTTTAATGTGTACTTTCAAAATATGGAAAAATACCACCTTATATGGTCACGTTATCCTACCCAATTACCAAATGAATTCTATGTATCGCTTCAATATATTTTGACAAGTTAGCTTGACCAAAAATGATAGGATATGTAGGCTACAATACAAGAATTTAAAATTATTTAGGCTAGGTACTACAGCCCATACAATTTTACAGGCTATATGGTTTTAATAATATATTTATGAGAAATTAACACAGGCCTATCGTTCACTTTTGGAATATGAAATTGTTTAATTTAGGTTGGTAAATAGTTAGTGTTTGAAGTTGTGTACAGGTAACATGGATTTTCTGAGCAAGTTAAATTGTCTGAATTTTTGCAAGATTTCATAATGTCAATTTTTTTCTAAAAAGTGTATGTAGCCTATTACAGTACATTTGTTCTATCTTGGGTATTTATATAATTTATGTTGATGAGTGTTTAAATTTAATGTAAGGTTAGTTTGAAAATTAGTTGGAACAAACAATAGGCCTATAATGGAATTCGAAATAAATGTACCTTATTGTTATGTGTCTGTGCGTATAAGGTGGCACTTCTGCCACAATAAAGCCGAGAAAATTGTAAATTTTACCCTAGGGATTTGATCAAACCATTAAAATAATAATTTATTAACTTACGTTAAACCCATCTTTATTGTCGGTGATATTGGACAATCCACTATCTGTAGAGCGCAGACGTCTCAGCGGTCTCAGGTAATCTGTTCTCAGAGGAAGATTTGCATATCGTTCCCGTAACAGTTCTCTAGGTGATATGCCCAAGCCAAAGTGTTGGTCAAAGAGTGATGATGGGCGACGTTCGTCGTCGAGATGATCTAAGATTTCATCGGCCAAAATCAACGGAAGCAGAGACATCTATAGAGTTTAGAATGAGTTGATTAAAAGCAAGAATTGCAAATTATGACTGTGTGTTAAAAATAAAAATTATAATATTTGCAGATGTAGTTAAAGGTAAATTCAAATTTATAAAAAAAAAATAATAATAAACTTCAGTGATACTTGATATGATGACAAAACTATGTATTTATTGAAAAGATGATAGAATAGGCCTAGGCTTATTTAAATAGGCCTAATCAACTAATATTTTTGTGTTATTTTCATATAAAGACATCTTGATTTTTCTGTGGGTCAAGATAAAAATACAAACTGGAAACATACAGTGACTAAGTTAGGCCTAGTTTATTTCAGTTATTTTTTTAGGTTGCAATCCAGCCCTAATATTAAATAGTGATTAATTTTTTTTAAATTCCAAAAATTTGAGGTAACCCACTAATAGAATTACTGGTATTTATTTACTTTACCTTGTCAAACGAAACTACTATAAACACAC
>JAGFPH010002139.1:44053-59818 GCA_018207615.1 Philaenus spumarius
ATCTCCTGCGACAAACTCAACTTTGCACCCTACATACACAAATAACTATTTCATAAAAAAACTGCAATAAAAAAGCAGATTTAAATTTTTTCGCCAGGTCTACTATTTACAGAATGACCAGTTATTATATTCCTGAAAAATATAATCAGTAAATTGTTAAGAAAATGTTCAACAAATAATGCTCTCAATTTGGCCTACTCTTTCTCGTTATTTATTTATTTTGTTTTTCTTTATTGGTGTGTTATTTTATCTAAAAAGTGTATAGTTTATTAATTAGTTTTAAATTTATTGTGCTCTGTGTTATTTGGTTATTTACTAATTTTAAGATTTCAACTATTTTACGATTTTAAACGATTAATTTAATTCATTTTAGTCATAGATGTTAGTCAGCTGTTTTTAATTTGTTTTTATTTGGCTTTTATATTTTACGAGCAATATATTGTGTTCTTGGTGTTTAGGTGATGATAAACTATAAGCATTTTTTGATAAATCCAATTAGATTTTGATGAATCTTTGACTGATGTGATAAACATTATGTTAACATTTAGTATGATTCATAATGTTAACAGAGCTAAGCAATGATCTAAAACCAAGTTCGGGAGGTATAATCTATTATCCCGTACATTAGTCAAACCGTGTCAACAAATCAGTAAAACAAGAAATTTTGGCGTGCTATCTATAAAAGTAACCTACCATGTTCAGAAAAACAAAACCTATTTTTCATTTTGCTGTATGAACAATCGGTAGATTAGATTACAAACTTGGTTGTGGTGTGCTAGCTATATTCGATGTACCATTTTATGATGTCAATAAAAACTTTCTTTCAAGAAACTGATTTAAAAAAATATTTTTATATAACACTAAAATACGTTTACTACAATATACTGATTTAGAAATTTTATGAAATCTGGAAACTACAAAAACAAAAATTCTAACTCATAATGTAGGCTAAGTCAACCACCATATATTTAGAAAATTTAAAACATAATTAGAATTTTACTTTATACCAATAAAATCAAATGCAATTGATTGCAGCCCAGGGCTTAATCAACAAATAGTAGTCAACAATATTCAATTCCTGGTTGCTGTGCACAAAATAGTACTGTAATACAGTATTGAAGTTGTATTTATATTATGGCTTTGGCAACTATAATATTGAATTTTCTGTAATTAAATTACTTTCATAAATAAATGGATAACATATTGTAAATATTTATAATTATTTTTATAATTATAATTATATTGACTTTTTTATATTGGATGTGATTATGTAGCGTTAAAAAAATTCGTATATCGGAAAAGCTGGAAAATTAATTTCTCTCTAAGTATAGGAACGAGGGTAATGTTCCCCAAACAATTCTTGTAGGCATTTCAAAAGAAAATCTAATTAGTCGCAATTAATTAGTATTCGGAAAAATGAAGAAATAAATTTTCCCAAAAATTAGACTTTGACCAATGAATTTCTCGTATTCCCCCAACTCCAAAGTCATAAAAAATTACACATAACATCCATTGCTCATTTAATATTATAGGGATTGAAACAGCAATTATTTTAATTTTATGACTTTCATTTAATTTTATAATTTTACTAATTTTTTTGGGCCAGAACAAACATTTAATGGAGTATAAGCATATTCTGAATGAACTTTTTTTTGAATCTGATATTGGAATAGAGAAATATATAAAATATTATGTTAATTATAAAAAATGTAAAAATTAACTTTAATCACAAGAAAATGTTATCAAAATTAAGTAATACATACAAACGTTGACATTTTACTCTAAAATTAGAACTCAAGACCTTAAATAAAAATGCAAAAACTGCTTTTACGTTTGCGTCAGGAGTTTTCGTTCTTTGTCCATTCACATGTTCAGCTTTCTCTCCTTTTATTTTTCTATAAGTTTGTGCACTCCATTTAACACCATAGACGTTAACATTGAACTCAAGTTTAAAACGTTACTCTTTAAACGAGGAAAGTTCTCAAATTAAATATTGTATAGCTATTTAAGTCAAATTAAATATTTTTTCACAAATTGATGATTTTTCGGAAAAGTTTTTATAATTCTAAGTCATTTAGAATTGTCTGATTTTATTAAACCGTTGCTACTGAAATTCATTTTGTAATCAATCAATAATACTTTAGAGTTGTGAAGGTCTTGCTTATTGGGAATTTCAGTTTTGCCAAGATGTTTTCTGCCTCATTAATTCCATTCGTTCACAGTCGCGTTGAGAAGAAGAGAAGGGGTGGGCGCTAGGATTTAGACATTTCTGAAATGCTTGGTTATAATTTAAAAATAAAACGAGTGTACCTTTTAGATGAAGTGAGGGCTTTTATTATGGGCTTTTTTAGAGAAGGCTTTTATTATGTATTCCCTTCTCAAATAACAAAAATACGTTTAAATTCATAAATAAAACGGTATAAAAACGTCAAAAATAATAACAGAAACAAAAAATCTACAAGTAAACGAAATGTAGTAAAACTATCACTTCCATAACATAATGTACAAAAACTGAGAAATCTAATTTTAGACACATTTAATTTATTTTTAGAAAGTAAGCTACATACTAAATATAATTAGTATTGGAATTAAATATTTTATTTAATAAAAGTATAAAAGATCAATATACGGTATTAATATCGATTTTTGTAATATTTACAATAGTTTTATCATTATTAGTAGCATGCAACAATGAATGTTAGCGTATTTAAAGATTTTATTTAAGATAGCAAAATAGCAGTTGGAATTATTTTACTTTGGTGTTTTTGGTAAGATTTTGTTTATTGAGAGATATTTTGGTTATTTACTTTTTAGAATATGTATTCAATGTTTGTTACGAATCAACTAAAGAACCAATTTCCGAACCTGGAGAAACAGTTTTTGTATGTATTTTTATTCGACGTTCTAAAAAATCTAGGCTTCAATACTAATATAATATACAGGGTTGGGTATAAGGTCTGGAATATATTTAATAATTCGAAAACTCTTAATGAAAACGTAATGAAATTTTTCAGTTATGCATTTGTCACTATAACTAACAGTTTGAAGTAGTTTACTTGTTTTTGGCGTAACCGGGGGACGGCGCACTTAGGAAGTCTTGAAAATTTTTAATGTAAGCCTAGGTCGAGTTATACCGTATTTTAAATGGCTTTGTTAATAGAATACAACTGCGCAAACACGACCGCAAACGAACGATCCAGTCAGAAATTACAGCTCCTCAAAGATTGTAATATTATGCTACTAATGTTTTTTAATGGCATGGTTTTTAGTCAAGGCAACGAAGACAAAAACAAGGCCAAATAGTGGAAATAATTCATGTAGAAGCCAATTTTGTCACAGTGGAAGGGGAAGGTGCCTTAACAACATACTAAAAGTACTGATACCCATTACTAAGGTGGAAGGGGCCTTTAAAGGTTCTTTTTCAGTTTTTTGTTATAACTCGAAAAATAAAGAAACAATGTCTTTATACTAAATTAATCTACATCAAATTCTATACAAAAAAGGTTCTGTACACTTTTTCTCTGTACTTGTAAGGTTAAATGGGAAATTATAAAAATCTGTTTTTATTGTCAAAAATAAAGTTTAAAAAATAAATGAACTATCTATAATTTTAAATAAATAACTATGAGTAATCTTGTAATGTATAACAGAAGAATTGTGTGTGGAGGGGACCACAATAATGTGCGTCTATAGAAAGAAGAGGAGAACAATTGGAATGAGGTTAGAGGTCAGAGCTCCCCAGTCCCCTCCCTACTCTATTCAGTATCGCCTTCCTGTCTGCGCTTTTCCCTTATCAGTTTCCACCTTACCTTACCCTTACCTTGTTGTTTTACAGCGCATGAAGTGGAGAGAACAATGGAGGATTTCTTAATGGATATTTCTTTATTTGTCATCAGTACATTGCCTTGGCGCAGACTATTACGGTTAAAATTATTCGGTGTTTTTTGACGGTTACAGTGCTGTCAACAGCAAAACACAAATAGAGCAGAAGCGAATAGGGATCACAAAAACTTCGGTTGACATCAACTTTAATGAAAGCACGACCATTACAGTTTGACAGGAGCATTTTCTTCTTAACGAAAGGAACAAAACAAGACTGATACACTTGCTCGCCGAGAAAATGATAGCGGTAGGGATTGAAACAACTGTTGTTACAGAGGATGCTGATTGCACTATGGTGAGTTGCGGATTGGATAAAGTAGCTGTACATATCCAACTGTAGCAGTAGTTGGGGAAGATGTGGACTTGATAGTTTTCCTTGGATTGGTACAACCATCTATCAACATGAAAAGCCATGTAAACATGTATTTTGTAACATGTAAAGCCAGGTCTACATATTTCGTGAAGCCAGGTCGTGGGAAGGTGGAGAAAAAATGGTTTTCGGTGCGACAATTTCAACAGCTTTCATTCGCCATAGCTTCTCCGGATGCAACACAACCTCGCCGATACATGGAGAGGCCAAAGTAGGAATCGCTAAGCTCTTCAATGCCAATTCTGGCCTCGACCATAACATCTCAGCAATATTCACAGACTAGTCAACATCACCTCTGGATATTGAATAGGTTGGCGAGAAGCTTTTTCTAGCCGTACACCAAGCTCCTTGAAAGCGTCAACGAAGCCCAAATCAGACATGGTCACTCTTCCTCCAACCAGCGCAGCTTCAAAGCAACACTCGTCCAGCGTATGTCTATAGGTAAATACATTTACATATCGCACTTTGAGAATTTCAGTGGCACATCTCAAAAACACAGTTTTCTGGGAAACGCTAATTGAAGTTTTGTGTTTCTTTCAATTGTCTCCTGGCCGTATAAAATGGACCACATATTTTCCCCACATTGAGTAGCTCTCATCATTACGCATAGTATCCAACTATGTAATGGGCCTAACTCAAAACACTTTTTTAAAATGTAGGTACCGCTGTAACTCTTACAGTGCGATATAGTTGTTAAATACTGGTTTCTTTACAATACACATACTTAGTCTGATCAGGGCCGAAGTCAGACCGATTTTCTCGGATCATTTGCCCGGGGTTCGGGCCCTCAGATGACTTTAGGGGGGTCCGGCGGCTATGAAAAAATCACTAAGCCTACACATAAGTAAAGAAAGCTGCTGATGTTATAACGTTAGTTTTTGCAACGTTAGGTATAACGTGGTGGCTAGTTGAGATTTGAGGATTGCTGACTACGACGCTGGCAGGGGCTGTGACTCATCGCCCCAACATAACATAGCGTAGCACAACTCCCTCTCCATCCCTGCCTCCTGCACTATCACTATCTGTACTTTTCTTGTCTTATGCTTTGTCGTCGTCCCTCCCAACCCATTTAGTTTTTCCTACTTTCTGCCAGCACAGACAAGAGAATAAATAGAGCTTGCTCGTTTTTGAAATAACAAGTTTAATGATTCAATATTTTGACAAACAGATAAACAAAAGGTTTCTCTCAATATTTTTGTCACATTGTTTCAATTGCTTCCCCACAAAATAAGCCAACTGTTAAAATTTATAAATTTTGATGTGAGCAACGTTAATATTGTTTTAGGGTTTAGGTGTGGGAGGAAGACTGAGAATCTGTAGGCCTAACCTGTGAAAAACAAACGCTTTTTATTAATTAAACTACAATAGTTTACTAATTATAAATTATTTTGTCACTTTTGAAATTTTACTATTTAAATAATGAACTTTAACTGAACCATTAATGAAATATGAAATAATTATCATATGAATTACCATAACTTCAAAACATAATAAATTTCTAATTTTTTTCTGAAATAATAATGTATTTGTAAAGTTTTTTTAAAATTATTATTATAATTATTACAGTTTGTAATGGTTAGTATTAAATTGAGGCGATTGCTCGAATGCATACGCCTAAGCGCAAAAATTCTACCACGACCGGCGGACCGGAAGTTATAAGGTAGGCTAAGCTACAAGGGATTGTTAGAACAGTATTATTGCGAAAGGGGCCCGTCAAAGATGACTACGGCCCTGAGTCTGATTATTTTCTTATGGATACAACAGTGGCTTGGAAACACCCTACTCCCCTCCAATGGGGTTGAGCCAGGGGAGAAGATGGTATCCTCAACCTAGTGGCACGAACGACCCTGTGGCATCAGACTCCGTTTTGAACATGCTCTTTTGCCGCTGCACGACTGGGTGTGGGGTGCGCTGCGATTGCCACAAAACAGGGATTGCCTGCGTCGTGTGCTTCGGCTCATGTACGAACCGAGCAAGGCGTATTAAAGAAGGTGTGTGCATCGAGGAGCGTGAACTCGTCCGGCCCGCGCAGCTACGTCACGTGCTACACACTGAACCAGCAGTTCCGAGCGCAATTGTAAGCTTTTGCTCAAACTGCGAATTAAATACTTTATGGTTGTCTAAAAATTATGTTTTTGGTATCGATGGAAAGGTAATAAAGTGAGCATTAAAATGATCTATGTTCATGGTCAAATATTTCTAGGCGTATAATTTTGAAACAAGCCTAAATCTAATATAAGGGTTTGAATAACATAAAAACTACCCTAAGTGAGGAAGTTTTTTACTATTACTTTCGGGAGGCATTCAAAGACATAGAAATGTAGAGAATAAAATGTAGTAAATACTGACATCAATTTTGTTTATGAAAGTTATAGCTGTCCTACATAATAAGATTGTAATCAAAACCATAGTTACTATCTTCTTGTGGCGATTGAATGTACGCTAATCTAATTTGTTATTAGTTCTCATTTCTCTTCGTTATTTATTATTCACATTATTGTGAACAGGTAAATTTTGTTTAATGTATAAATATGAATTTTTAAAGAGTTGACAAATTTAAGTAGCTCTATAGGGTAAAACCTTTTACCATCAATAAGATAGTGATTTTTTAAATTTATTGGTTTTGTTATGTTTACTAGGCCTACTATTACTAGTAGGCTATTAAATTTACTTTTCAAAAATTGAAATTATCTAAAATTGTGATTGTTTAGTTAGCCTACCCAAGATAAATAATAAATCAAAATTAATATAAACTAATTATCAATGAAATAATTTAAAAAATAGTAGCCTAGTCTAGGTGATAAATAAAAGGTCGTGGTGAATACAACATTGAGTTTTATTTCAGTATTAACCCTAGATTACTTATGTCAAAATTTAGTCACAGGATTACTTATCTATCGTAAATTTGACTACTAACAAATATATTTTTTTTACTGTACTAAAATAATTTCGTAATTATTTTTTTAAACTGTAATTGTATCCTAGCATATTTCAGGCTATATATATATATATATATATTTAAAGAGTTATACATCAAATAAATAAAATAATTTGTACCACCAATATTTTATTTTTGTTACTC
This sequence comes from Philaenus spumarius, assembly GCA_018207615.1. Lineage (NCBI taxonomy): Eukaryota > Metazoa > Arthropoda > Insecta > Hemiptera > Aphrophoridae > Philaenus > Philaenus spumarius. The sequence goes on from JAGFPH010002139.1 coordinate 51,388, forward strand.
TTTAAAATTGTTTAATAACATACAACAGCATTTCAGTTACGGCTTAAATTCTGTCCACTTCAAACATAAAACAATGTTAATACTCTAAAAATATATGTTTTAACTGTCTAAGCGTCAGGCACTTTTTTACTGCTTGTAAACTTGTCATTATCACTTAGATAGAATGTATCCTATTCAAGTAAAGTGTACACTATTATACATTTTATTGCCATGTATATTGCCATGGAGAACATTGCCATGTAAAGAAAATATTTAAACAAATTTCTCTAACTATTTTTGCGCTTCAAAAGAAAAAAAAAACAGATTGGTAAACCAAAGTTTCAAAAGTAAGGGTTTTAGAAAAATACTACACAATTTTTTAGTTATAAATCCAACATATACAAAAATAGGGGAAACCCCTGCGTGCTCCGCAAGCCAACCTCATTGGAACCTTCTAAAACATAATCATTTTATGTTTTATTTATAATAATTGTTTAGGATTCATAATAACCCCAAAGCTAAGATGGTAAATAATGTTAAATGTTCAAATCAAATTTTTCGTATATTTTATAACAGCAGTTATAATAAAGGTTAAAAGAACCAGCAAGGCTCAGGTCTATACTTTAATAAAAACCTAACCTAAAAGTTTAAAATACAAATAATTGCTTCAAAGTATGAAATCAGCTGTTAATGGAAATATTGGAGCAAACAGTCATTTTATTCAATTGGTCGCTGTGGTATTGAATGTAAATACATGTGTTGGTTCATCATTCTAGGTCTAACCTAAGATTTTTTCCGACTAAATTTACAAATATTGAAGTACAAAATGTTTTTATTAACATTAATTATAGCCTATGTTAACCAGGGATAGTGTAGCTTTTTATTTCGTAGATCAACATTTCTTGGGAACCGATGAAACCTTACTCGTATAAAGCTGTCTTTTTTGTTTGAGTTACCGAAGCCAAACATGGCACAAAAATGCATTATAATTAATGGTTATTAATTATAAGAAATGTATTACAATAATACACTATGTTGCCTATAATTAATAACATAATATGACGTCAAAAGAGCTTGAAGATCGTACAGGTTTCGGCGGTAAATATGCCGAAGGAGTCTAGACTGGAGCTCCGACTGTGTAGCACCCTACGTTACGGGTAGGCTAGAGTGGAGGGAGAAGCTGCGCATGCACACACCTTCTTTAATACGCCTTGCGAACCGAGCCCCATCAAAAGCATCGATGATGGGGAAAATGTAGATTTTGACGAAAATTATTAATGTTCAAGATACATTCTTAAACATTTGCCATTTCATTTTTAACAATAAACATTTCATTTTTAAAAATAAAAACAGATTGTTTTATAATTTTCCATCCCCTCTCTATATCGCATTAAAATCCTAACAAATAAGTATAAGACCTTTTATGTAAATTAATTTAGTATAATATATGGACATTTTTCGTTAGAGGCAGTAATTTTCGATTTATTAACGAAAAGCTGAAAAAAGGACTTTAGAGACCCACCTCCCTTAACTTCACTCCCACCCATCAGTACTTTTAGTATGTCGTTAAGGACACCTTCCCCTACAACTGTGCCAAAATTGGCTTCCAGATGAATTATTTCCGATATTTGTCCTTCGTTGTCTGGGCTTTTTTTGGCATTATTCCTGTTTGTAGCTTTCAGTAAATGATAAAAATTATAATGAAGGTATTCTAGTCTATTTACTACACATTTTAAATACTAACAATACTTATTTAAATTAGTTTCATGAAATAATATTTTTATTGCAAAACAAAGGAACTTACTTAACAAATAATATCACCTGTATTCCTACTAATAGGACGAAAATATAATTCCGGTAAAATCCACAATTGTTCAAACTGTCCGCTGAATGTTTCTTGACAAGCTCCAAGACGGTTGTAGAACGTACTTGTAAGTACTTGTTTTCATTTCATTAGTAATTTAAAAAATGTGTTGTTCAATCTTTGCTTTTATGACATTCAGATCTCTAGACTTTGGTATATAAACCTTTATCTTTAAATATCCCCCCCAAAAAATCTAATGGCTTTAGATCTTGGCGGCCACGTGATATAACCCTTTCTTCTAATCCATCTATTTGAGAAACCCGCACATTATATTATTATAGTTGTGATAGATCCTTTTGCGGTCGTGTTGGCTCTGTTGTGTCCTACTAACAAAGACCTTTAAAACAACTCGACTTAGACTTACATTTTAAGACTTCCTAAGTAGGCCACCCCTCGGTCACGCCAAAAACAATTAACATAAAATGTCAAATAATTGCTTATACTGACAAATACGTAACTTAAAATTTTGATTACTTTTTGCTGAATAGGTTTCGAATAATTTAATACCTCCCCGGAAAAACGGTGCAAGTGGAATTCTACAAACACGGGAGAAGTGAGATTGTTTTCAGCCATGACGCAGCACAATAAATGTTCTTCCACTACGCGCTAAGTTTAGTTATACTAGAGAAGGTATGGCCAAGAGATCCGCAGTTGCTTCAAGTGGTGGGGTTAGAGAGGCTCAGTCTGGTGCCGTGCTGTGAACATAATACTTCGGTCTAGAAGCCCTTGTACGGGTTTCCAATATATATATTGTCTGTACGTGGTGTCCCTTTCCCTCCAGTGGATAGCGTCCCCACTTGCCTAAATCTTTTGATAGACTGCAGCACCTGATGGAGAAGTGTATAAGGAAGGTTTTCCATCAAAACGTCACTTGGTAAAAATTTGGCCTTTGCAACGTTTTCCCGTGAGGTATTAAATTATTAAATATATTTCATACTTTTGCTCAGCCCTGTATATAATCCAAAAACCTTTCACTGACGCACTTATCTATCAAAGTAACTGTAGAATTGCATAGGTACCTAAAATGTTGCTCTTTGGTTCGGGTCATGTAGTAAGGGGCTTACAAAAAAGATTTCAAAATCGACAGGCTAGAAGTGGGTTGGATCCATTTCCCCTTTCAAGTAATCTGTAATTCCACTAATATTGCTTCAAATCGAACCAATTCTTCATGGATTTTGTGGTATTCTAAATCGATTGTAACTAATCTGAATTCGATCGGTCGAAGTGTTTTCAAGATATGATGAATTTTCCGTAATAAAATCACAAGTTGGGCGATTTACTTCAAACTGTCTATTATAATACAAGGCTGTATTATGTCTGTTAGTGTAATGACGATTTTTGGTTTTAAGTTTAGCCTATAGAATTGAATAAAACACATTTCAAGTTAGGAAAATTCTTGTAGATAGCAGATAGCATTCAACCGGTAAATATTTTTTCCTGCAGCTGTTTAATAAAGTACGTTTTTCCACTAATTTAAAATGTAGATGTAGGAAAAACGCTGTGTGTTTCACGTTTGCAAAGTTTAATTTGTCCCACTCGATAAACTTTGTCAACTGTTTATCTCGTGCGACAAACGCAACTTTGCACCCTCGATACACAAATAACTATTTAAGTTTAACATTCAACGTTTTAGAAATACATAATAGAAATAATGACAACAAGAGGGAATTTCTAAGAAAGTTATTTATTTTACTCTACCGAAATTGAAATTTTTTTAATTAACTACATTGACAAAAAACGTAAAAATGTAATTATTATTATAAACCAGATTTTGGTAAGTTCAAAAATTGTTATTTTAGACGGACGTTTATAGAAACTCGTCAAAGTAATAAACGAAAACTTCAATGTGTAAGTTTATTTATACTCTATGTAGGTGAAAGTTGCTTATTTGTGACACGTGTGATGCCGTGAACGACAGTTAGTTAATTCATCAAAATTACGACACTGTTTACCGTAGGAAGTTTTTAAATACCATACCTCAATGTTGTATTAAATATTTCTTTGCACTACCCATTTCTTAAATGACAATTTTCCTATCTTATTATTAGTTTTGTAAAATATTTCTCTTAGCACTTTTTAAACACCTTTAATTAGAACTTTCCATATTTTATTTCCAATTAATTTCCTCATTTGTCAGTAACAAGGGAGGGAAAGCGAAACGTGACGAAATCACGAATTTACTGAGACACTCCGAGATAATACATAGTCTGTTTTAATTAACGTAGAGAGTACAGTCGGGGAGTTGTTATAATTACATTATGGATTCCATTAGCGTAGATAACCATCGTCAGCGGGCTTGGACTTGTCTTGGCGAGATGAACCATTTGCAGTGTAGAACCGTGCTGTGGGAGTTGTAGACGTGATGAGGTTTTGTATTAAAGTGCATCAAATAACCAATAGCGTGAGGGCGAGGCGTGGAAGTGGTTCAGGTAGCCTTGAGTAATGCAAAGAAAGACCCTGCTAAGAACAGTTTTAGGCTATGAGGCTATCCGTTTGAACCTCCTAGTTAACTAACTAATAAATTAAACTAGGAAATTAATCTTTTTAAATATTCTACTTTTACGTTATTATCATATTAAAATATAATGGCATCAGCTTTATGGCAGCTACCATATTTTTTCGAACAACATAATTGAAAAGAATTTAATTTATGTTAGATTATCCACAGAAACAATTAATTTGGTAATGGTGAGCCTTGAATAATTGCGGAGATGCGACGGAGCCTAAAATATTTGTGGAGATGAGATGGAGCCTTATATAATTGCGGGGATGCGACTGTGTCTTAAATAATTGCGGAGGTGCAACGTAGCCTTAAAAAAAGTGTGTCCATACGAAGACGGTAACGCGAGTTCAATCATTTTTCCCCTTGCAAAAAAGTACCCAACGTCAATAATTTATCGAGAAAGTCCACTGTCAAAATAGAAAGTGTTATGCTATAATCAGGTATAATAATATTTGCAATAATATTGAAGTGTGTCTGAGATGAGAGTAAAGGTAGACGTGCACTTGTTGTCATCGGACGCATCGGATGGATTGGAATTTATTATTTATGGCACTTTTTTTAATTAAAGTGCGTTCACATATCCGCATCGTGCGTAACGGACATCGCCAATGCCGACGAGGATTCTGCAGAGGGCCGTCAATCCGATTCGTGCGACCGACGGCCCCAAACTGTAAGGGCACCTCAGTTTACTGTATTCCTAAATTACTATTCAAAATATGCCTAGTTTTGTTAGCAGTCTTGTAGTAGGAACATAAAAACTGGTGTTTTCAAAATAAGACATTTGAAATTGATAAATATTTTTATACAGTTCTATTTAGAACTAAATTACGGAACGTTTTTACATTTATGAAAAAAAATTACAAAAAATGTTTACTACTTTTTATGTGGGCCTAAAGTTGAAAATTTTCCTTTCGTTACTGAATATGATTGTTTCTTGAGCTAATAACTTTGTTAATTTTACTCCCATAACTTTTTTACTGGCATACATGAGTTCTTTGAACCATTATCTACAGAAATGCTGTGGAACAATTTTGAATTGGTAAACGTTGAATTGAATAAACGTATAAAAACATGGTTAAAATACAAAAACTTGGACGATTTTTAACAAATTTGAAGTTTACGGCCATTTTGTGGGCTTACCGTTAGAGATACGGGAGAAAATCAAGAATACAATTTTGTTGAAAATCAAATTTGCTATATGCAAAATGTTATTAGTTTTTAAATTCAACTTACGGTTAAGCCACAAACTGGCTTTGGAAATGACTTACACTGAAATGGTCCGGCCGCCATTTTTATTTTATTTAAGGGGTTACAAATTAAAAATGGGAAAAACCGTATATTTACATCGCTCGGCCTAGGAATAAGGAACATATGATATGCAAAAAATCATCAAAATCGGTCAAGGCGTTTGGCCGTAATCGTGAGACAGACACACAGACGAAATGCCGAACGGTCGAGCTAAAACCGAGACATCGCTTCGCTCGGTCAATAATATTGTTTATTTCCCGACCTGGCGATATATAACTTGAAAAGAATACAAACTCTAAAACTGTAAATACAGTTTGGTTAAAACAAGATTAAAACATGATCGCACCAAAACAATGCCGAACGACTACAATATATTCGTCACAGCAATTACCTTCTTCCTGCCCAAACAAAGGGTAATACAGAAAATTGTTTTAAATAAAAAAGTTAATTCAATTAATCATCTACAAGTTTCTCGCAAAAAGTTTTAATTTTGCTTAAAATTAAAAATTTTCTTGCTTTTACTATTTGTTGAATATTGTCATCACTTTTTATTTTACAAACAAAATTTGTAGAATTTTTCATCACAATATTAACATTTTATACATTTCTTACGAAACAAAACCTTACTTGCCTTATATTTGAAATAGTTTTCTTTATAAGTGCAGTAATCTTTTTATATACATATTGTATACAAGTAAGTAAAGTTATAACAAAATGAGACGCAGTCAGTTACGGAGTTGTAACTTTCTTAGTTAAATGCAATTTGTGAAACTACTTTTCGAGGAATCGGTTGCACCACCAAGGCAAGTTCGGAGAGAAAGTAGAAGGGATGACACGCCCACTAGGCCAGACACATTTCTAGTCTGAGGGTACTGTACTACCATACTCCTGCGACCCCTATTATAGTAACCAGCGATACTAGAGGAAAAGGGTCGTCTACTTTCCGACGATTAGTTGTCAAATATGGCCAGGAATTTCAAGGGTTTTGGTTCTGGCTAAACACCTGTGTAGAATATTTTTGAAGTGAAAACTTTTATAGGCGCACCGCGTCCAAAAATTTTAAATGTTTTTTTGGCGGTAAATCGAATTTTACCGTAACGTTCTATTCCGTCACGCATTTTCCGTCACGCTCTACTATGTATAGTACACATGTGAGTACATAGTTTACTTGGTAACACTTCTGAAATTAACATTGTGCTTCCTAATTTCATAAATTGTGTTAAATTGGTTTATGTAATAATACCTCTGAAATGGTGCTTTCTCTTTTCATAAATTGTGTTAAAATAATTTACTTGATAATACCTCTGAAATGGACATTGTGCTTCCTCATTTTGTAAATTGTGTTAAAACAGTTTAGTCTACTTGGTAATACACCTGAAATGGATATTATGCTTCCTCATTTTGTAAATTGTGTTATTTTTATCTTATAAAAAATAAAATTTAAATCTAAAAAATTAAAAATAACATAAACAAGATTGTCTATACTCAAGACGGTTTTCACTTCTGTCAGCAGTCCCACGGCTGCTTTTTTTAATCTGTTTCAGCACTGCTCTTATTGGCTTACCTATACTATAGATAAACGAGTTTGATCAATTTCTTATTAATTAAACATACCTGTAATGTATTTTTCTTTTTTCCAGGTAAAGGACCTACACTACATAGTTTTACATCTTAGTATTAAGACGTTAAAAAACTGAAGACTCTCTCAGGTTTGTTCACATTTTTAAATACGTTTCCATTTTAAAAGAATACATGACAACACATTGGATTTGTCACATGTGCGTCAGACATGTTTTCTGATTAGTACTATTCCGGTTTAAAATGACAAACATTTTTTTCTGGGTTATATCCATCTTTCTACTCTATTTTTTTTTAACTGTAAAACGTGAACAATTTTAAAAGAATTTTTTTGCGTATCTAGAAATATAAATAATAAATTTAAATTCATTCAAATATTAGCAGTCAATGTTCTTTTATTTCACACAAAACACTATTCATTTACCTGCTTTATAGTTACAGTATATCCTACTCTCTTAGAAAGAGACTTTAACGCTTTTACGAAGTTGTTTTCTTCGAACTTACATCTTATTTACAGAGAAAATAATTCTTCATTGGTCATAAGAAATTATTAAAATAATCATTCAAGGTAAATCTACTACAATATTTATAAATACAAATTTGAATTCGTCAGTGTCCTTTCAAACTACGAACTCATCCTTCCGTACATTTTTTAGACCTAAATACGTTCAAAATACCAGACTGTACTAAACACTATAGTCAAGCTAGCATTTCTCTTTTAACGAGAACTTTGCAAATAGATTTTATTTTATTTTTTTTTTGTGCAAAACGAGAAATTAAATACAATTTACTAGTTATGTACTGCTAAGAATATAAACAAATTGCAGTGCATACGGTTTAATTGGGTTCTAGGAATGAACGGAAAGTCTGCGTTATTAAAACATCAGCTTTGATGTGGTTTTTATTATTAATTTAACTGCATTACAACTCCATTATGACAATAGGTGTCGGTTGCTATGGCAACACAGTTATTACAAGGTCAGCTCTTTGTGTAATAGTACGAAGAAAGGGTAATAGGTTTATTATAACTTGGGAGGAAATTTATAATACTGGTTGTGTTGGAGAGAGAGAGAGAGGGAAAAGATGTATTTTCCAGTTACTTTGTTCCAGTTGCTGATAACTAAATCCCGAAGCTGCACAACTTCAACGAGCTAAACACAATAGCCAACTGCGCCATACCTTTGACCGATTTAGTAAAACAAGAAGTGAAGAAACTGAATCATATATTGTTGTGATACGTATAGACTTCCCAGCTGCTA
>JAGFPH010002139.1:59828-74069 GCA_018207615.1 Philaenus spumarius
TTTTTTTTAACAAAATACATAATATGTTTCGATGTAGGAAATATATTGAACGCAAATTTTTTATACATATTTGGTATGACATCTTTTACACATGTACAAAATCCAAAAGGTTTTTTCATATATTTTCAAAATGGTGGCAGTTTGAAATTTTGAGTGCAAAATATCTCAAAAACTGCTAAAATTTCAAGTAAAAAAACGTTCTTTTTTAAGCATCAACTGGTATCATTCTTTTTTACGACACAAATGATATTACGGTGGCTGCCAGCCCGCCATTTTTAAAGGGGTAACATTTTAAACAAAATTATTGAGAAATATTTTATTGTACTTATTGATTACTTAACACCATTATTAAGTGTTATAAATACATTTTAATCGTAAAATCAAACTTGACAAAACGCTAACCCTCGTATTGGGAGAATTTTCAATGCACAGAGCATTGCATGCTTCGCACGCCAACCAACGTATTGGGAGAATTTTCATTAGACAGAGCATTGCGTGCTTCGCACGCCAACCCCCGTATTGGGAGAATGTTTGGGAAAACACTTTTCAGGAGTCAGCGATTCGATTATACAGCGCAAAACAAAAGCAACAACATAACCTTACTTTCACAACTGGCAGTCGGCCGCGAAACTGAAAGGTACTTTACACGGCACCCCACGCCGGAAAACGGAGCGAGGGCCAGCCGATCTTTTGCCGTGGGGGTCATAAACTGTCAAAACAGCCAGGTAGGGCCGAGGGCCAGTCGACTCCCCAGAGCGGAAGTGATTCAGGGGAGGGGTAAGATTAAATGCATAGAGTACGACTCTAAACTAATTTCTATAGAAGAGTTTTAGGTTAGGTTAGGATTTTTTTTAATTATAATTATATAAAGTGATAATACGACGAAATATTATAATTATACAAATGTTATAGTCATACTGTTATCGGCAAAATACTGTGACTAAACAGTTTAGGTAAGTCCTCTAGTTTTTTTTAATTCTAATTATATAAAGTGATAATACGACGAAATATTATAATTATATAAATATTATAATCATACTGTTATCGGAATACATAAACGATAATTAAAACCTTTCCACCCCCACACCCACCGCACAGTAGAACAGGTCACTGATCCCTAGCCGGCTGGCCTTCGCTCCGCCAAGCCTCTGGCTGTCAAATTACCCTCGTCAAAGTTTTTAGGCAACTTGCCCTCGGCCCTACACTTCCCCACGCCTCAAGCTTCCCTGGAAGGGGAGGAGGAAGGTGGTAAAAATACGTAGCGGTTTCTCAGACGCCTGATACCAGTGAAGGGTTAATGACAAACATAACGGTTTTTATTATTTCTACAATGTAAAAAAGATAACCGAGTTATTGGCTAAAAACTAAAAATGCTGAGTAATTTTGGATATTATGGACAACTATTCCTGCGTTACAAAGACCTGCGTTACAAAGTCAATAGACAACGATAAAAGGAAAGATACGCGATGTGGAGTGGTCGTTCAACTTGATGTTGGCAATGCTGGCCTCAAATGCGTTACACTTGTCTTATTCCGGTCAGACATCTGTGTAAAATCTCTTTTATTTATGACTAAATACATTATTACTGAATGAAACTCTCGTGCTGATATGAGATATAAAAAAGCGGTCTTGTCGCTGACGGCTTATCGTACCTGAATCCGGAGTTTAGAGCCCTGATTCGAATCAGGGAGAAGAAGAAGGATGTTTGTGTGGTTGGAATAAAACATTACTGACGATGATTGGTTCTTTTCGTCTTCAATAAATATAATACATATTGTGCACACATAGAAAATAGACTACTAATAAATTGATAAATAAATATTGGTTTTACGAATGTAGGTCCGTTCAACGGGGCACACTATAACTATAAAACAGATAACTTTTGAGTCCTATCGGGCGAGACATCCGTAATAGTTCTCCATTACTTTCCACAGAGCATTTTCCGAGCGCAGGTTTACGTATCATAGTTTTGTACATTACATTCTGGTCGCTTTTTAGATCGGCTCGTATTAAAATTCTAAAAATTTGATCCTCACTTTTTATAACTTTTCTTGAATTTTTCGACTTCGGCTCGCATTAAAATGCCAAAGTATTAAAATCTTGTGAAAATTGTAAACTTCTGGTGGTGCCAACATTTTTGTAATTTTATTGCGGAGAGTTGAAAAGCTTTTGAGCTTTCTAGCGTGACAGCAACGTGACAAAAACTTCACATATTTGAGTAGTTTAAAAAAAAAACACGAGCTGAAGTATCGAAAAAGTTTTCCATCTTTTCATCTTGTTTCATTGGTTGTACTTCGCACATTCGTACTAACGCCAAAATCTGTAAATTAACATAAAATCGCTACGAGGTAGATTTGCCAAGGGTTTCCCAGTTTGACATTCAGCCGCCGTCACTATTAGGCTATCTATCCGCACGAGTTGATAACATTGTCTTCAATTATTGGCATTGGAGCAAAGATCTGCCATCTTGCAAATCATAAAACGAAAATATAAATACTAATTTCGAAAACTATTTTTCACCAAACTACATTGTAATCAGCTGTTTTGCGAATATAATATTCGAGTCGAAAGTTACGATTTGCTGCCCTAGGCCTGCAAAATTTTACAACGTCTTATTATTAGGGCCGCAAAGTAAAACAGCTGTTCATTCAAAAAAACTCAATCGATACATTAATATGCGGCTAAATAGTAAATATACCCGAGAAAACAGCTGATTATTGTATTGTTATTATTTAACGATATTAATGTTGCTGTTTTGTTTGTTGGTTAGTTCTTGAACGTTACTGTGTGAAGTTACCTATGAACTTACACTAGCCTAAGTAGTTTTTGTGATTAATTTTGTAGTTTTATTATTTATTTTAAACATTAACTAGTAAAATGAACATTTCTGCTTCATTGAAGAGGAAAGCTGAGCAAATTGGTGAAGATTTGTTACCCGATAAATCAAAGGTTAGATATAATGAAGAATACGTTAAAATACGTATGGTTTGAATAACCTATTTCCTCTAAGTCTACATAGTGAAGTTAGTAAAAAATAGCGTTCTCACCTCTGCCGAAACGGTTTTGCATTGCCCTCAAACCAATCTCAAATGCGTCTCGGTCTTAACACGATCTCGGGCCAGCAAAACCCCACCCTTGGTGCGAAATATACTATTACAGTCTAAACAGTAAGTCTTACAATCTGAAGCAGGATATTGAACAGGATTTATTAAAACTACGGTGAAGGTTAATTTGAAGAAGGACGTTTTTAAGACTCGCATGTCAGAATACAAATAATGCATTTAGGACATATGATGGTAGGAGGTACTTAAATGATTTAAGTGGAAAATACACGGCAGTTTGTCGTGTGTGAGAACAAGTTTGAGTAGTTTCATTTTAAAAAGGAGTCGCACGCTGGTCAAAACAACTAAGCAAATAAAGTGCACGTCCAAAATCAATAGATCGGACCATTTGCGACTAAACAAACGGAGCTGAGACATATAATAAGTATCACGCAACGAAAAGACATGGTCGGACCAAGTGAGTGTGTTATTGAAGCCACGATGAGACGTAATGAAAGAATGAGAGGAAAAGAGGGAAACAGAGAGATGGATGGGAGAGGTTTTTATATAGTTTCCTTTAATACCACGGCTTAATAATACTGATACGTGATGGACAACAAAAATAGCGTCGAACGTTAAATTTAGCGAAATTAATTAAAAGCTATCGAAAAGCTGTCGTAAAATGTATGTCGAATTTTAATTGAAAATTAATATGCAATAATTAAGAGTCAACCGAGAAGATTTTTGTCCAAAATAAAGCACCAAAACAATGAACATTCTCTCGACTAAGGGCGGCCACACTTTGCAAGTATGATTCTGTGTACTTATACATGACTATGCATATTGTTCATTAAATTATAGTCCTTGCACTCGTGCGGAAATTACAGCAAACAAAGGAATTGGTTTGTTCGCTTGGTTTCAACTGAAAACCAACTATTTCTCACCTAAAGAATCTAAAAATATCCCCCCCCCCCCCCAAATCCAGTTCTTTAAGACATATTTAGGCGGTAGAAGTTTTTTGAATAAACTTCAAACGTAAACATAGGTCGAGTGCTAAATAATTTCAAAGAAATTTCGTTTACAGTTCCAATCAAGTTTATTAATGTTTTCATTGCTTTATATAAATAAATGTTTTAGCTAAATTCCCATATAATATTTTTTGGCAAAATAAAAATAATGTGTGCGGTCGTGGGACCCAGTCAGGAACGAAGTTCATCACGCCTTTTTTCTAATCCTAATGTAATCAGTCTAGGCCTAACCTAAATTTAATGTGTGTACGTTTAATTTATTTTACCTGCCTTTACGTCAACATACGCACATAATTTATGTTTTGCATCCATTTATGGCACAGTACGTTTGTAATGATATAATTTTAATCTTTCAATTACCGTTTATTATTAGCTTGTTTTTTATACAAGTATTTACTGTTTCCATACGTTTAATGTTATTATAATAAAGGTGCAGAATTGAGTATAACATCAAAGCTAAGTTGGTAAACACAGTTAAATGTCGATTAATTGTAAATACATTCAATAAACATAAAATGTTGGTTTATCAGTTTAGGCCTAACATAAAATTATTGTGTGTATGTTTAATTTATTTTACCTGCCTTAACGGCAACATACGCACAATAAATTTAGGTAAGGCCTAAACTGATGAACCAACATTTTATTTTTTATTAAACGTATTTACAATGAATGGACATTTAACTGAGTTTACCATCTTAGCTCTGAGGTTATAATTAATTCTACAAGCACCTTTATTATAATAACATTAAACTTATGGAAACGGTAATACTTGCATCAGAAAGTAAAATTATATTAACTTACTTTCCTAAGTTTGTAATAATTTCCATTTCTTGAATCTACATTACAAAATTGCAATAGTCAGATAATTTAACTCGCTTTTAATTGTTAATACCAGCGCTTGACGATAATATTCAAAGTACGCCGGACGGAACCGAACGTCTCCCAACTTAAATTGATGAACCAAAACACATGTTTCTTGAATGTATTTTACATTCATTACGAAAGCAAAAAACTCGATAACGGTTTTTCGTTACGCGTTACATTTTCTGTTTGTCAACTCCTAGCGCAAGCCGCGTAAAGGAACTTCGTAAAAAAACATTTCTTAATACTTATATAGCTTATAGAACATAAGATCAAATTAAAATTCTCGTAACACATATTCTATTAAGGACATCACAATCTCCTCAATAGAACCAACCAGTCTCTAATTATGTTAAACCAATAAAACCCAACAATAAACTTGGAGATTAAATTAATCCTTTTATTCTTAGCTCGTTATTTTTGGCCAAATCGAGTCACGACAGAATTACATTTATATTTGACGACAGTAATTTTTATATTCGTACTAACGCGGAGCGTGCAAGATGTATTTGATCGGACGTCGCGAGCTTGTTTTATGGCTTATAAATTGCACGCCATCTGCACATAAATGTCGTTGTGCTCGTTGATTCCCAAGACGGAATGTTAACAGAATTTATTTTTGTATTTTTAAAACCGGGAAGTTAAGTAAGTGGTGATTCTTTAATATAGCTTCGGTGTTTTTTACTCCGAGTCCGTTTGTCATCGGGTCTAATCCGATTTTCCACGAACTGTTCTACTCTCCTTCATTCTTTAATCTTATATAATCACAAAGTAAAGTTTTAGTATACTTTTTATTTTATGGTTAATTATTTTTTATAGTTGTGAAATAACTCGACCACGCAGCTGAACCACTGATGTGAGTTTAGCAAATTTCCAAAATTAAGTTTATATGTTTTAGGGTTTCAACCAACTTTTTGGAAAATTGGTTCACTAACTAAGGCGCTGAATAACTGCCTACGTGTACGAAATATATTAGTAGAATTTGTTTGCACCTAAGCCACGAGCCTCGACTCACGTGCTCCTTTGTTCCACTTGTGCTTTGCGAGTTTGCACCTCGACCTTGCGGTCTTGGGTTATGGACTGCTTCGCTAAAACTTGGCCACGTTTATTTCAACAGGGCATTTCTATGGAATTTTACGTTTTGATTTTTTTTTTGGGGGAACCAAGCGAGCTACAAGGTCGTGTAAAAAAGAAACAAAATGTGCAGAATACTATTCTTCATTTATATTTTTTTAGATTAACCCTAAATAAGTTTGGTTTTTTAGTACAAACAGTCTAAAAAAATAGTTACTTCCGACCAAAAACGCGTTTCTGATTGTTGGATTTTTGGCTTCCGAACTCATCCGAGGGACTTAGACAACCAACGTATGTACCAAATTCGGACCAAATCGGACTTAAAATGCGGCCGATAGAGTACGAACACATATATACAGTTTTTAATGACACCCCAAAACGTGTTCTGGGGGCCATGATCGGTGCTCAGTTAGTACTCATGATCTTAGATCTGACCATAAGGATCACTAATAAGTACGAATTTTCAACCCCTTTTTACTTCACTATATACGTTTGTAACACTTTAGAGACTAGAAATTTCCACCATTTTACTTTTCCCAACAAAGTTTATGTATAACATCTGCCTTACTGTCACAAATCTATCATTTTTTTTAAAATCGTGTTTTTAATTTAGGATTTACAGACACATTCACAATACACACACAGACTCAATCCTGTTTGTTTCATAGTAATCACGGGAATAATGTCGCTTCTATAGCATTCTAGCAGTCGATTCACTGGTCAGAAAAATTGAGTCAAACTGTGCTGCGTAGACAATGTATGTGAATAGAGACTAAATTGAGTATTCAACGAGAACAACGGAGAAAACAAGAAATAAATGGTACCGTAATAGAGCACTGGTTTACGATTCGCTCTGTTACGTCGGCCTTGGGACGACCACAAGGACTTAGTGTGGCGTTATTAGTAATAGCTTAATAATCATCTGTTCTGTAATAAACTGTCACGTGATAGGCCACACGTTTACTTTCGTGATTTTAGGTTAGGTTCGTTGACAAATTTTCATGTAAGCCGTTACGTAGTAGCGTTTGTGCGATAATTTGGATAAAACAAAATGGCAAAAATAAAATACAACTTAAAAAAGTGAATATGAATGTAGTAATTTATTTAAATAAGATAAATACGGGGTACGGATTTTAGATATGTCATTCAAAATCATGAAAACATTGTGGAACAAATATTAGCTACGTTTGAAAGAAGAAATTGCTACATTTGAAAATATGATAGAGGTGTGGAAATGGATAGAGTATGTCCATCGTGGATGATGGTTCCTGTAGGTCGTTGCATCTATTTGGTAGACCTTGAGCAAACAACAATTTGTTCGCATAACATGAGTAGTTAGAATAAAGTCCTTTTATTTTTGAACGGGTTTGGATTCTACATTCAAACTAATGGAAATCTTGTGGAACAAAGATAAACTACCTTTGTATGTAAAATTGCGCCCTCTTTAAAATTAGGGGACGGAGCATGGCGGAAGATAAAGTGTTTAAATGCACAGATAGGCTATAGCTTTTGTCATATTATATTATAGCTTATTATAAAAACAAATACATTTACAATGAAAGATGTTATTTTATACTATTCGGTATATATATTTTTTAAAGATAAACGGTTCAATTTAATTAAAATATTTACATTAACGCAATACTAGCTGACCCGTGCGAATATTTCCGAGTTAGGAGTAGGCCTACACTTACCTGATTTAATACGTCGATTTAATTCATTTAATTACGTTTATTTATTTACCTTGGTTTATAAATAACAGTTTATAAACATGTATAACACCTTACGTTGATTTAATTTAATTGATTTGCGTGATAGATTACACTTGCACACAGAATGTAAACAATCTAACAGCTGTCATACTAGTTAATCAGATTGTTAATAGATTGCGCCTTTCATTAGTAACCATATGAAGTATAATATAAAAGTTTTTTTTAAATACATTTTTGCAACGAAAACATGAACTTTAAGCTGTTTGTCTATGGTTTTGTCAATAGCGTGGATCATAAGCTTTAAAAACATTCTTGAATAATTCATTTTGATTAAGTATTAAGGGAGATACCGCTTAGCGACAAAAAACACCTTTGAGAAAAATAATATAATATGGATACTCGTACAATTTACCCTGGACGTGGTGCATTTATTCTTTTACGCGAACCACAAATGTTTGTTTTCAGTACCGTAGCAGAGACTGGAAACTTGCTTAAAATTATTTCCATTGGCTTATGCAAGTTTCAATGTTGTATCTAAAATTGACTGTACTGATAGCTCTGAACAATATTCTTACAGCCTATGTAAATTTACTTCTGTTACCGATAGTTATGCTGATGATTTCTTATTAGTCCATTTGGTAAGTAGTTTTTTGGAAGAGAATCCTACAACGATTTTGAGTTCACACAACGTTTAAAGGGTTGTCAATGAGTGTAAATTCAAATTAACGTGGGATAGGCTCAGTCCTTCACCCGTCACCTAAAATTTATCAGACCATTTTTAGAGAACATGATATTTTTTATCAGTTAGTTATACTTGAACCTTTTACAGTAAAACCTATGTTTAAGAGTTATTGGTTTGCTAATATTTCACTTTCTTGATAACGACAAGTCTTCGTGTAGAAAAAAAAACAGCCTGATATATTTATTACAATACAATTTACTAGCTATCCCGAGCGAAAATTTCGCAAGTTAGGAGTACTTACCATAATTTAGTTAGTTACGTTTATTTATTGGTTGGTTTATAAATAACAGTTTATAATGATTTATAACGCTTTTCGTTGATTTAATTTGATTGATTTGCGTGATAGATTACACTTGCGTATGGAATGTAAACAATCTAATTAACAGGCAGCTGTCATGTTAGTTAAATAGATTGTTATTAGATGGCGCCATTCATTAGGAACCATATGAAGTAAAATATTAAAGTTTTTTAAATACGTTTTTGTAACGAAAACATGAACTGTAAGCGGTTTGTCTATTTTTCGTCAATAGCGGGGAACATAAACTTTAAAATAATGCTTGAATAATAAATTTTGAACAAGATTTTCGCATAGTGAAAAAAAAAACACACATTTGAGAAATAATGTAAGGATTGGGAATTGAATTCTTTGTGAACAAAGTCTTCATTTTAACCATAAGAACAACTGTTTACGAAACAATCGTATACATCTATTTTCCAAGATGGCATTTAAACTCAGTCTGTACTCTAGTCATCAGACCTCACCTGTATTTAGTCATCAGTTCTGTACGACCTTTAAATAGTCTTTATATAAAAAAAAACCTGTCATTCACGCAAAAACTCTAGCCTTATTGCGCATGCGTCAACATTCAACCCACGCTACCCTACCCCGATCATAGCTCCTTTGTTCTAATATACAATAATCGGTTTGCATTTGCTTAGATGCCAATCGCCGCGTGTATTGTTGAGTGATGCGATCAGGGGGCGGGGCCCTTTAGTTTCCAATAGTCGATTGCTTTTTACAAATGAAAAACATATAATATTATTGGTATTTAAGATTGTTCCAAAATATTGAAGCTGTTAATCTCATCCAAGCTACATCGACTTACTTCATAAGAGAAAATTTGAGCGGGTTCATTTCGACATTCGCGACACGAAAGACTAAATAAAGAAGCAATTGTGTTTTTTTCTTTTCTACAAACACTAACCTCGGAAGAACGAAACGTGTTGTAGACGTCAAATTTGACTTAATTTATTGTGTTAAAAGTTGGCATTCCTTTGTTAAGTTGGTACCGGTGATATTTGCATTGCAGATAAGATATTGTGAGGCCCCGCGTGGCAAGGTGTATTGTTGTGCAAAACTAGGCCTTGGCGAGATTGTAGCAGGCACTTACATTTAGTTTAAGTACGTTTTGTTTCTTGGCATTGTTGGTAGTACCGACATCTTGTAAATTAAGAACGGCTCAAGAACGGATATTATACAGAGTAAAAATTAAACCCTGATATACCTGTCTAAAATTATTATGACACTTTTTGTTTAGTCAATAATTTTGGAAGCGAACTTTCTCTTTAGCAATAGTTTTTTAAATCAAGATTATTGGCGTGACGTAGTGGTTAGTGCGGTCGTCTAAGTTTGTTACAGTTGGAATCTCCAACAAAGTTACGTAAGTTGGACCAATACTCTCTTGTCTACTGGTTTAAAGTAAAACAGTTAAGGAAAAAATAAATAAATAAATCAAACATTTAAATTTATAAAATTGTATGTATTGCATTTTATATGTTGCATAAAAATAGTGTTAGGTGTTCATATTGATTTTCGTAATACAATTTACCCTGTTGCAAAAGCAGAGTTAATTTGCCTTTTTTCCTGCATTAAATCATACCGCTGTCGAAATACTTTATGATAAATCTCTGAATAAATTTTGAATTCCATTGAATTTAATGATATTTTATGTAACTACGATACAATATCATTTAACACATGTATTTGAGTATTTAATTTAATGAATTGCACCTAAAGAGTTGCTGCCAATGTAATTGAACGTAGAAATTATGTTTAATGATGTTCTTGGATTATTGTTCCAGTTATTACGTATTCTATTTTTCGACGTTGATATTAATCAGTACACAAATAATGGCTAAATATGTTTTTAAAGTACACCATTTTAAAGTTAGTTTTCTACAAAATATTTTGGAAGAATAACCCCTGGCTGATTTGAATACTGACATTGTAGCAATTTCGAATTTGCGTCATTTTACTTGTTTTAAAGTAACCTTAAAATGGTGTATGTCACTAAATGTATTCGTGGTTTTTTAAATTACAAAATTGATGTTTACTTTTAATAAAGGGTAAGCAGACCAAATATGTTAAATCAGAACACTACACATTAAAAAATTCTTCCATAATCTTGAAGAATCGACTGTAATCTGAATTTACCTGCCAACCAAAAGTGTGATACTCTTGGGTACAATAAGAACCTATAGAAATAACCACGTAAAGTGTTTGATCAAATTAAAGAGACTTTTAAAGTAAAGCTGATGAAGCCAAAATATTTAAATTTATAAAAAAAAGTCCAACGTATTGTATTTTATTTTTACCTGCCATTTTTGCTGTCTCTTTGGTTAGGGTCATTCAAAAATATTTCGTGAATGCTATTAATTTTGTCGTTTAATTCGTCTTGTCACAAGATGTTGGTTTCTATTTAAAAATTTGAGCACCCCCAAAGTTTCCCTTATTGGGAAAAATGGCAAAATTCCAAAGTATCATAAAAATAAAATTCCAAGTGACCTAGATAGCCTCGAAACGTTTTTAGTTCTTACAAAGTTCAGGTGGTTCTATGCAGAGTTTTCATAAAGTCCCTTTAATGCCCCTAATTATTTTTCTTACAGAAAATAAGTCAACAAAACGTGTATATATCTTGTGTAGCACAACAGGAGACATTTTTAGACATATCTGACCCTCTATGATTTTGGGGGGTTTAGGGGGTGGGGTATAAGGGGGTTAACAATTTTAAATATAAAGGTAGGTCATGTACCGGTAATATACCAATGAAAATCTTATTAAAAGAGAAACAGAATGACGCAAACTAGAGCTTAATATCTAATTTCGTTTGAAAGTAATGGACAAATTCCTCGAAAATGATGATGATTCATTAAAGAAACGTACAGCTTGTGAGAGCTTTCATAAAGCTTATTTGTAAAAAAAATAATTTCAACCTTGAATTCATTTGGACGATTACTTTGTAAAAAGGAAAAACTGAGTGCTATCACGACAAGTATCAGGAACAAAATGAGGGAGGTATTGCTACTCTATCAGTATATGAAAAGTGGTGCTTAAGGCTCGGCTCTCCACATTCAAAACTACGATATTGGGTACCAATTTCAATGTTAAATAACCAAAACATACCTTCACTATTAAGCATATTTTTGTGCTGTTTTTGTTAAAAAACGAAAGCTGTATTTTTTTTTCTTAAAGTAAAATAGATTGTGGGTGTTGATTGCTAAGGATTTTTGCAATATCTCTTTTTGCAACTGAGAAAAAAATTAATAAAGTTTACTATTTTTTACTATTTATATCATACGTTTATGAAAACAATAAAACGGTTTCTGAAAATGTTTTCGGCAATCAACATCCGCATATGACAGTACTTCAAAATGAAACCAAACTTTTAAATTTATTCCACGAATTAACGGAAAAAAATGACTTATTCTGCAGCATTGCTCTTATGGGAATCAGATTCAATATGGCGGGCAGGGAAGCGCCCCCTTAACAGTTTATCAGTGCGCATGCAGTAGAGAAAGTCAGGAGCAAAGGTCAAGGGTTGTTTTCCCGGTAACTCACATAAATTAGTGGTACCGTACTACATTTATTTACAGTTTATATTTTTTAAATGTGTTACATTTATCCTCAACCTACAACTTACTTATTTCTAATATTACCAATTAATTAATAACCCGCTTTAATGTTATGATAAAAATATCATAGAGGGTCAGATATGTCAAAAACTTTGTCCTATTATACAACACAAGATATTATACAAAGTTTTGTTAACTTATTTTCAGTAAAAAAAATAATAAATGGGGTTTGAGGGACTTTATTAACACTGTATAACACTCTTCACATAATTCAGAAACTACCTTCAATTTAACAAAATGTTGGGATCGTATTTCCAAAAAAAATTTTGGTTACTTTAATGTAAGTCGAAGCTCTTATTTTTTGCAACGAATTGGGTAAAGGTGTTCGATAAACAGCCGAGATCAGCACGCGGTTGTCAAAATGAGTTAAAATTCAATCACGTAAAAAGAAAGGGTAATTTACCAATAGGTTATTCTAAAAGTTTTAATTTTCTATCTGCAATAATTTTGAGGGGGTTCCTTACAGTTTACTCGTTCTGTATGTACAATTCAGAGACCACATCAAGCAACATTGTATGCTACAAGCAAACATTAGTTTAAAGAAACATTTACAAGAAGGTAATAATTATAGTTATTGAACAGTTGGTTACTTTGATGTCAAGCTTTTATTTCTTGCAACAAAGTGGGTTAAAGTTGTTAGGTAAACAGTTGAGATCGCGGTTGCCTTGGCAACTATCTTTGAAGATAACGCATGTAGTATATTTAAAGTTCGAGGTAATGCGAAAATTAAAACACTGTAATCAGTGGGAAAAGAAAGCTAAAATTTAACTCTTAAAAAATCACCGCAACGCAATTTTTAGTCGGGTCTATCTTCCCTATATGATAAAATATTTGCATTTTACTAATTTCATAATCGTAAGTTTACTCAATAATTTGAAATAACGAAACATAATTTGCCTAAACAAAAATAGATATTTATATTTCAGTCTATTATTTTGTTTTCATTGATTCGGTACCTTTACAAACGCCCTTTTAATATAAGTTTTTTCGTCAGTTGTTTTTAAAAATAGTTTTGCTAGTGTACTCAACAAAAGCCGATAAAGCAGAAACTTTTTATATTTTTATCAGATGTCCAATTGAAACGGATCTTGTAAATAAAAAACGCAGAGAAATACACTATAGTAGACTTTTTTTTTTAATATTTTTATTGCTGTAATTTGTTTAGCATTTTGTTGTGAAATGTATTTAGAGGTTTATTTGACCTACGCAAAGGATATTCTACATTTTATAATAATTAACCACTTAAAACGGTTATTCCTCTCATTATCGTTTCGATTTATATTTGATTAGTTTAAGTCATCCGCAGAGCAAATTGAAATTAATGTTTTAGTTAAACAAAGTTATTTAAAACAACTTTCACAATATGTATATTATTTCTTAAATGTGTTTTTTTTTTTGCAATGCCATACCTAATTTCATTAATTATCAAAATTGATGATTCAAACATAATTTTAATGATTATGTTCGCACAAATATACTGAAATTAATGTTTTACTTAAACAATTAAAACAAAAGCCTTCCGCATGCGTGGAAGTTTCATCAAAATCCGATTAGTAGTTTAAAAAATTAAATCGCAACAAGTTAGCGTCCAAACTATACTTTATAATAATACTAGTGTACCCGGCATTGATTCGCTATTGCTTGATTTGAGCATATAACTATATAGTTAGACTAATTTTTATGATCATGGCGGTGGTAGAGTGAGTATTAAACAGATGGGTGTTTAATGTTAATGTAGGCTAGTTTATTTTATATGGATAGCTATCCCATTTTAATTGTTATTTAATTTTAAGGGTAGTTATCATATGTCATTAACTTGTAATTGAATTGTAAATGGTTTTTCATATCACTTAAGAATAATATTTCACAAA
>JAGFPH010002139.1:74079-88344 GCA_018207615.1 Philaenus spumarius
TGAGTAGTTTTTGAGAAAAAATAAGTTAATAAATGATTATTTAATTTCAAGGATTGTTATGCCATTTCGTTCCTTTGACTTAAGTAATCCATTAGTAAATGACTTTTTTATATCACTTAAGAATAATATTGCACAATTTGAGTTTTATAGCTTCTGTAGAAAGTAATTTATATTTATTGTATAGGAGTAGCAACCCCATTTAAACTCCTTTAGACTATAGTAATTATAACGTCTAAACACTCCTGTCAATGATATGAATAAACTGTGAAATTTTTAGTGAAATAGGTCGAATATTTTTTGAGTCTATAGAGGACAAAGAAATAAAGAAGCAAAGTAACATTCATTTTTATTAAAGAGATAGTGGGCTATAAATCGGAAGCCTAGTGGCCGAGAGGTTAATAAGTGGCAAGTCAGTTTGCTACATTAGGAACCTCCTATGATGAAAGATATTCTACAGAGATGTATGACGGGAATGGATGAGTGTTCACACTTACACACTAGATTGACCAACAATGCCTTTAGATGATGTCATTTCTCCAGAATTGTTCATACGTCGAAGTTAAAATGATAAGTATTTTCGTGTGTTTACGTGCTCTTTTTTATAAAAGTAAGTTGGTTAAGAATTAATGTTGCAAGATAACATTAAGACTATGTAGTATTGTAAAAAAAGAAGTGAATTTAAAAAAAGACGGATAGGTTTTAAAACAGTAAATAAACGATTTATTTTGGAAAATTTTTTTGGTTTTTATTCAAAAAATTTGTTATATAAAAATAAACAAAATCAATATTTTTTATTCTATATTGTTATTCAGAATAACACAGCATTAGCTTTAACAGTACATAATAATTTATACAGAAAAAACAATGAAAAGTTTTCTTATTTGAGATAAATGTAGCTAATTACAAATACTAGGCTAGTCATGTCTTTAAATCATTGGTCGAATAAAATGCATGGACGTCGCGCGTCGTATAATTTATCTATATATATAAAAGCCAAATCCACTGACTCACTGATCACGATTTCGCAAAAACTACTGAGCGGATTGGGACGAAATTTTGTATGTAGCTTCCTCTAGGACCATAGGTGCTCACTAAGAAAGGTTTTCAAAAAATTATAAATTTTAGGGGGGGTTTGCATGGGTCAAAGTTACTAAATCACGATTTCTCTGAAACTACTGAACGGATTGGAATGAAATTTGTTATGTAGCTTCCTCTAGGGGCGTAGGTGCTCGCTAAGAAATGGTTTCAAATAATTCGAAACTTTAGGGGGGTTTGGGAGTCAAAGTTACTAAAAATACCCATAAGAAATACATAGTGTAATTTATATTTATTGATATAATATATTTTTTTGTTAATGTACATTTAACTTTGATTTGTATATCCGTGCAAAGCCGGATCGGGCAATCTTATAAAATTACATTCTTGTACCCGCGCCTTTACTCCCAGTTATGAATAATGTAATGAATAAGTTAGTTTCTAGATCATGATAAAACACAAAGTAAAAATACATTTTGTAATTTAGCCTACAGCTTGTAGAAAGTTAGTGCAATTAAATTTTATAGAGTAGAAGAAGCAGTGTAGGAGTTTGTGTATGTAAAAAATATATATATAAAATCAAGTTAGTGCAATTTAATTGTTTAGAGAAGAAGAAGTAGTGTAGGAGTGTGTATGTAAAAAAATATGTATAAAATCTATTTTGTTATTTAGAATAAATTGAATTTGTTTAACCGTTATCTAATAATTTATTACGCAAAAACAGTCAGAAGTTGTCTAATTTGAAATAAATTTATATAAACACATTCTAGGTCTACTTTTAAATCATCACTCGAAAGAAATGGATGGATGTTGTAATTAGTTGCTTAGATTGTCCTATAGTCAAATTTCTTTCAGTTCAAATGTTTTTTTTTTTTGTTTCTGATTTATTTACAATGGATGCCCATGATTCTGCATATTTTAAATATTATTTAGATTTTTTTTTAAATACTTTGTTGCGAGATATAACTTTAATACTATGTACTACATTTGATACTTCTTTCCATGTTTAATGAACTACTCAATTGCCACAAAAGTTTCGCAACTGTTCTTGGCGCATGGGCAGTTAAAAAAACGTTTCGTTTCTGCAATTGCGGAACGTAGTGTCGCAGTGTGAACTCACCTACTATTGGTAATACTTTTAAATTACAAAATTATAAATTGATTGTCACATTGGGAAATTAATGCACTGATTTCTACTTCACCCTTATTCCCGTTTCTTAATTTCGTTGGTAACTATATTCGCGCCTACAGTGGTACCTGACTGTGGCGTAACACTTTTTTGATATAAAATCTTTACTCTGTGCTCTAACACAGGTTGAGTAAGCCCGAAACTGGTTATTGGCTATTGATTAATTTGTGTTATATACTTTCTCCCACGTCTCCAGTATAACATGAAATAAAAACACAAAAAACATGAAAAAATATATAACAAAGAAAACCGCAGGCATGAAATAAGGATACTGTATATTTCGTCGAACCAGTATATTGAAGTCATGTCAGAATTTATTAAAAAGTGTCAGCACTTGTCATTTCCAAGAGTCGATTCACCCCAGTCAACGTGTCTGAACCCCCTTTGTGACGCCCTCATTTCTGACCCGCATACTTTCACTGTCGGTTTGGTAAGGATAAACTTTGTTATTTGGTCTCTTTACCTTTCTCAAACTTTGCCTTTCCCTATTCTATCAACTCAAAACGAAAAATCAGATGTTCCGGCATCCTGAAGAGCCCTAATTAGTGGGCACAACTAGACAACGTGAGATGTCGTGTCCATTAAATATTACTATTTATAGTTGTTCCATAATTATATCATTTGAAATTCTCCTCATTATCTTACCGCATAAAGCTTTTAATATATATTCAATTATTTATCTCTATAATACTTGATAACGAAAGGAAATAGAACCAATCGCGAAAAACCAACTAAGTGAAATATATTGTTATCATTCGAGTACATTCATTTTTACAGCTCTAGCTTTATGAATTTAGTAATCCTATCTGGCTTGTTTCGAATAAAATAAGTCGTAACAGTTAATACCCGACTACGAAAAATGATGTTCGAAATGTTATCCCTGAACTGTTTGTCTAAAATAAGTTTAAAGCTACTAGGAGCCTATTTTTTTCCCAAACGTGTGTCTTTTAGAGTACAATACGAGTGTGGAATAACACACACAGACATCATTCTTTAACCTGTTCTAGTGTGTCTTATCGTAAAAGGAAAAGTTTCGCCCGATTGTAAATTTTCAAGTGCAATTGTAATTTTTTTCAGTACAAAAACTATTTAGAATCAAATATTTTATAATACTGCCATGAGGGTTTATATTAGAAACTGCTTTAATAGTAAAATAAATTTATTAAGAATTATGCAATTTGAATTTTTCAAGCTATTAAGTTTCAAGATGCATGTTTTACAGAACTTTTTGTCTTCTAGTTAAGTTCTTCCATTTTATTTTATTTTTGGTGTATCCTTTTTCTTAAGAAAAAGACGAGATATAAATTAAATTCCTGGCTAAGCCTATATGAGTCTGGGATTGTTTCTTAGAACTTCTCAACTTGATATCGGATGATAGGTTTTTAAATAATCATAGTTTAAGTTTGGACAAAAAGGCGACTATTCCGTCATTTTGAAATGGTTTAGCCTGTACCATATCTTGAGACGAATCGATCGACATCTAATGTATCACAATCTGTTGGGTATGAAACTGTAGAACAGGCCACATTTTTTACCGTTAGGGACTAACTTTTTAAACTCTTCATAGATACTTTCTTCCTATTTTTTAATAACGGTTTATTAATATCTTCAGGTTGATACTGTATCTGTCTTCATTTATGTAATTTGATCTTGTTAGGTTGGTGCATTTAAAAAATGTTTTAAATATTTTTCTGTTCTTCTGAGTAAATTTTAAGCATACAACATCCTGGGTTTTGTGAATTTTAATTAACTGAACAAATATTCCTGAAACATTTTTCCTGATTATTGGTTTCGACCGCACACCATCATCAGGCCTGGAACATAAAATTCCTGCTAACGTATTTTCTCTCTCAAAATACGCCGTCCTTTAACGTACAATAATTTCAAATTTTACACTGAAAATATTTCAACTTATTCACTGTAGTTTACAATAATTTACCATATATTATATTCGGTCGTGTGCGAGATCTGAAAATAGCGGCGCCTTAGGCATTTTTACGGATCGTGTGAGCGTTCTTGAACAACATACAATATTTAATTTAATCTGTTGTTCACTATGTAGCAAAATAGAAAAACTGATAAAAAATACATTTAATTTAATGTTAGTATTATGGTGAAAGGTTTTTTTTTAAAATTTAGTTTCTTAAGAGTGTCCAATACCACTCGGGAAATGCGTCGAATTTAGTGAATGGAGTCAACCCTAAGGAAACTGACTAGGATATTGCATTGTGCTCGAGCGCGACTAGAATATCGCTTGTAATCACTTAACGTTTTTACTATTGGCGTTCGTGTTTTCGATTTCCTCTATGTGCACACTGTATATAAATTTGCAGAAAGCTCCCATGTATAGTTAATGTTTTACTGTTTTCAAGCAAACCGACATCAAATCATGTTTTTTGTCTTGGTTTTAAGCAAACGTCTTTCACCAAACAAATGTAATTTATAATTTTTGGCACATACGAATTATATTTTACGTATATGAGAAATTTTCTACAAATTACAAAAGATTGCCTTCAAATTCAATGAAAATTAAATTATACTAGCTGACCCGTGCGAAAATTTCGCAAATTAGGAGTCCATACCTGATTTAATACGCTGATTTAATTCAGTTAGTTACGATTATTTATTTACGTTGGTTTATAAACGACAGTTTATAACGCTTTACTTTGATTTAATTTGATTGATTTGCGTGCTAGATTACACTTGCATTTATATAATGTAAACCATCTAACAGCTGTCATGCTAGTTAAACAGATTGTTAATAGATGGTGATTTCATTAGAAACCATATGAACTTTGATATGCAAATTTTTAAAATCAACAAAAACATTAATTTTAAGCTAGAATTTTAATTTTTATGTCAAAAGCGGGGAACATAAGATTTAAAGTTATGTTTGAATCATTAATTTTGATGAAGAATTAAGGTAGATATGGCATTTCCACAAAGAACATCTTAGAGACACAGTATACAAAGATTGAAGAGGACAGTATGAAAGGTTTCGTCCTGGTATTGTACACCCTTAAAGCCACTGCTATAGTACACCATATTTAATAATTAAATACTTGTTCCAAGTTAGTGACCAGGATTAGTCTAGCATTATGATATGAATCATGACATCGTGATTTATTTAAAGATCCGAGTAGTTGGATGACGTCACTATACACTCCTCTCTGACGTCACGCGTGTTTGCAGTTTTGCTCATATCCGATACTTGCCTTAATATAATGTGGAGTGTGGGTGACCCGGTATCTACCTAATGCACAGCCTTGATAATATAGCAAGATCGGTGTCGGAAGGAAGTGTGTGAACTTCCCGCCTTTCGCCGAAGTTACCGAAACACGAAGTGTCCCCCAGTATCAGTGTTACATAGAAACCAATAACATCTAGACTGTGTAGGTTGAATAAACTGATATTGGATTCATAATTGATATTGTTTTGTTCTTACTCGTGTAAAATAATAGCTTTTATCCGTCATTAATTATTTACGAAGGAATTACATCAAGCCAAAACAATTGTTTACCTTCTTTAACGAAATGTTGATAATTTCTTTCGTTTTTAAAGATTAACCAATATGAAAAGATGGAACACTTTTTCAAGACTTCGTCTCTTGTTTTTTTTTAATATTAAAAAATTTGACGTTTTTGTCACGATAGAAAGCTCAAACGCTTTTCAACTCTCCGCAATAAAATTACGAAGATTTTAGCACCACAAGAAGTTTTCTACGACGTCTGTGAGTGCATATATCGTGTCCACAGACATACAGACACACGGACACTAAATTTGTACTGCTTTATCGTGTTTAGAGACCTCGAAAACGCCGAAAAAAGTCATAAAAAGTAAGGGTAAAATGTTTAGAATTTTCGCAAAATTTGAATACTTCGGCATTTTAATGCGAGCCGAAGTGAATTTATTTTGTTCTTAACATCATTTTTTAAGTTATCAGATGTGTATCCATACTTATATTTTGAAGAGGTCAACTTTGATTGTAGTTTTGTGTGTGCCAATGTAAGGGTTAATTTCAGAAATTACTGAACATATTTAAAAAGATCTTCACTAGTCGATTATTTAGATTTCCTGAATAACATAGGTTCATGAGTTTAAAAACCATAATATTTAATTTCAGTATTTCAAAAAAAAATTTTCACATATATTTGTAGGTGTTTTAATAACGTAATATTAATGTAATATAACGTTTTATTAAGTTGTTGTAATATTAACGTAGGTCAATATTATTCACTTGAGGATTATCTATTAATTATTTCTCGAGTATAATGACTCATATGTTATTTCTGTATACTGTATGTAGTGATCGAATTTCGTCTTTTTTATGACATTTTTAATACGGTTTTCTATCGCTTGGCTCGTGTCTACTGTAACGCTGTGAAAGGAAACCCTCTTTTTTATTAGTAATTAGGCTATATCTTAAATATTAACAATTCTTTTGCACTCCCTTTCCCAAATTTATTATTTTATTGATTTTATTTTATTCGTGATCTAAATGTTTCCTTTTGGGCGATTAAAACCTGCAGTAACATTATTTAACAAATTAATATCTTAATGTTTGAGGAGTAATCAATCTTAGCACGAGATAACAAATTTTAATTTTAACAGTTATGAACAAATTCCTCCCACATTAATAGTTAGTGAGTTGTTATTTAATCACTATTACAAGAATTTGTTAAAATTTTACATAAAAAATACTATTTTTTATTTGATATATATTTTATAGCAGGGGTTCTCAACCTGCCTTGGGGAGCGTGGCTCCCTCAGGGGGCGCAGAAGAATTTCAATTAAGGCGTGAGTGTATAAAAAAAATAAAATTTTCAAAATATTGTCAAGGACAAACCGTGCCCAGCCCTCTCATTAATGTTGTGAAAATGGCTGGAATGCCTATCTAAAATAGATCCTAGATTACCTCAAATAAATTTCTATTCAGTTCTTTGATTTCATATGTTCTTATAATAATACGTTCAAAATAAAGTTATTTGTAGTAATATTAAATTTTGTGTTTGAAATAAACTATATTTTCATTTAATAACCAGCTTCAGCTATCCTAACCAGTTTCAGTTTCAAATTCCAATTGTACTACTTGTATTAACCACATGAGGTGGTGGTATGGGGTGGGGGGAGGCGTGACCTCACATCAATGTTCAAAGAGTCTAAAAGGTTGACACCCTCTGTTTTAAAATATGTCTGAAATAAAAAATAGGGGAAGGTTCATACAAAAACTTGATTTTGCCAAAATTTAATATCTAATAAAATACTTTTGAAATACAATCACGTTTACAACCCTTTTATTGGCCAATAAATGTTCAATATTTATATCTATATAATAAAAATGAATTGCTTTTTCTTTGAAATCGCATCAATTGAGAACTGCTGGACCAATTTGGCAACTTTTTGTTTTAAAATGTTCGTAATAGTCCGAACTAGGTTTTTATATAAAGAAAAATTTGAAAAGTTTCCCGAAAAAGTTTCAAATTTGGAAAAAACTAAACAGCCTCTTTTGTATGGACTCAAGACCATAGCGCTCAAAAACAGCTGTTCGTATAAAATGCTTAGTAACACATGTTTGTTTACATTCATTACCATAGCAACTTTAGCAAATTTATAATCAGTTTATTATTCTTCAAAACCAATAGCTTTTTAGATTAGATTGACAAATTAAAAGCAAACACAAACAAAAATCAATAAAACATGCTTAGGCCTACTATATTATAATTCAATTTAAACATCGGTTGTTACATATTATTATAAATAAAACAACTGTTATGGATCAAAAACTGAACATAATTTTAGGTTAAGCCTACAATGAACCAACACACTTTTATTTGCAACCAATTTCTCTAATTTATAATCGGGTTATTATTCTTCAAAAACCAAAACAGCTTTTTTAGGTTAGATTGCCAAACAACACAAACAAAAATCAACGAAAAATGCTTACTGTATTATAATTTAATTCAAACATCGGTTGTTACATATCTATTTACTTACATGTATGCTGTTTAAAATATTGTTTATATAAATTGTTTACATAAATTGTTGACATAAACACCATTTGAAATTCAATAACTTAAGTCAAAAGAATTAAATTTGATAACTACCCTTAAAATTAAATAAAGCAATAGCGAAGCATTGCCGGGTCCACTAGTTAGTAATAAACACGAACAAATTACACCTTGATAGGCACGACCAGTTTTGAAAATGTTGTCATTTTATAGCCAAATATCTCCTTAAATATTATGTAAGAACTGCTTTTACTAATCATACTATTCAGAACAAGATAGATACTAATGGAAAAGATAGTAAAGGACACACTTTTATCGTAAATTAGTGGAGATCCCAGTGTGATTGGAACACCAATCCCTATTCTTACATTAACAGTTTTAATCTTACCGCGGGAAAGGGTGGTCCCGATGGTGATGAGCATTTGTCTGATTGTATTATAAAGTAAAACAATAGTCAGAAGTTAACTATACATCTATTTTTCTGTATTCATATTGAGTAGTTAAAGTTATCATTGTATTTTAGTTTGCTAATTAGGCTGCACTATGTAACTACAAAAACTACTTTACTTAATTGCCAATTATTGTATTTTTCATGCTTTTGATTTTTTACCTTAAAATTACGTTACTTTAAAACATCCCGGCATGACCATATCGTGTGCTATACTACCGGAAACGTAAAACGGCACGTACTTTTCTGAATTATTTAGTACAGTACAACGTTTTATAAATAAACAATTAGTAGACATAATGAATAAGATTCTGTTGAAATGAGTTTCCCTTGCAAGATTGTGTGAAATTATTATGGGCTTTACATATGGAATTAGACTAGAAAGGAGGGGTTTCTGAATTTACTCATTCTATATACAGATAGCATTGTGTAGCAAATCAAAAGTGTTAGTAGCATTCAACTTATTTCTAACTTTTTTCAAGAGTTTTCAGATTTTCTTACTTCTTCAAAGTTTCCAAAGTTTATTACGGTTAAACTGAAAAAACTACTTTTCTATGATAGTTTTCATGAACAATTTTACTAATGTGTTTAGTATTGCAGTTGAGGTAACGTGGATTTTGTACAACCTATTAGTTTTCAAAATGGCGCTAAAATTTCCAAGTTGTTATGGTAAACACTGCCTTTTATGACTAAATCGTTAAAGAATATTTAAAACAGAAAGCTGAATAAATACTGGAAATGAAAAGATAAAAAATAAAGTCAGAGGCAACTTATGTCTATATAATATGGATGTCTTACAATAACCGTTTTAATCTTAAGACCAGGCAGTAGAAAACATCGCGGTAGCTAGGCGCAAGTTTAGCATTGCATTAGCGAACAAAACAATAGTAAGAAGTTAAGTTTATATCTATTTTTCTTTATTTATATGAAATAGGTAAGGGTATCGTTTTTATTTAATTTGTAAAATAAATTGTACTTTGTAAATACAAAACTATTTTACTTAGTTATTGTAAACTTTTAATGTTTGCACTAAACATTTGTTTTCCGAGTTACACGAACGTTTTTATCTGATATGAATTGAGTGAAATTTTTACGTACTTTTATCTCTGCCTACGCGGTGTTTTAATGTTTTACATGTTCTTTGGATGTACCTCACATTTTGAATTACACAACTTTGGCAATCATAACATTAGATATACCATTTTATACGTCTCTTAAGATGAGTAAATGGTGCAAATACGCAGTTGCTAACAGTTTTTGTTTAACACCCAAAATAGTTTTACAAAAATAACTTGCCCTTTTTTCCTGCATCGAATGATACTACGGAGAATAACAGAAAAATATACCCAGAACATCATTAAACATTGTTAGGCTACGTTTATTCAATCACACTGGACGCATCATTTGTATTTATCAACAGTCCAATAAATCTAACACTCCAGATTCCTAAAATGATTTGTATTGTTTTATAAATTTCTATGAAAAGTCATTAAATGCAATAATATTCCAAATAAATATAAAGTATAATTTGTTCTCAGTGGTATTATTTGATTCTGGAAAAAGGATATTTTTCTCTTGATATATTTGCTCGTAAATTACAGTTTTCAAATTAAATCAGTTCAAAGAATTTAAATGAACGGTATTATGAATGTGTGAATGTAAGTGTACAAAATTTAACTCTGTTTTAACATTCAAACATAGTTTTCTGAATTAAAAACATAAAATGGCTGCTAATTGCAAAACTAAGCGTTTTAAAACATATTGTGCTAACAATGTAAACTTTATATTATTTTTGACTCAAAATACCATCTAGTAACGTTTATTAATACCGTTTAGAGAAACGGAATGAATTCTAGGACGTATTCTGTTTATAAAAACGAAGAAAACAGTTAGTTTCCCTAAAATGTTTGGTTATCTATATTGCGTTTTAACTAAACAATCATTAGGCCTACTTTTAACAGCGCGGGCGAGTTGAAACTTTGCGTGCTTCTTATTGCTATAAAGGTCTGATTTGAGTAAAATGATCAACTTATTTGAGTAAAATTTAACTTAATTTCTTTTACTCATTTCAACATGATGGTAATTTATAGTTTGTAATAGTAAATATTTCGAAAACTGTTTAGTTTCATTTTTTTTTTTTGCAAATCAAGTAATCCACAAAATATGAACATATTTTCTCGGTAGATCTGTCAATTTTTATTTATTTTATAATAGATTTATTAAACTCAAGTTAATTGAAATAAAATCCTAGTTGTTGTAGAAACAAGAAATTCTGTCAATTCGGTTATCCTTTCTTTGACTTACAAAGAAATTAAAACTCAGTTTTTGCTAGTCTTTAAAATAAAAACCTTTTTTCATATTCAAACTGTCTCTCCCTTATATAACAATCCTACCATTCACTGAAAACTCTGAACCTACTGCGCGTGCGTCCGGATTTCAAGTCACCGCTATTAAGAGATACTCCGATCCAAGTGACTCTACCCTAACCAAACTGTAGTCCTACTGCGCATGCGTCAAGTTCAGGTCATCACCATCCTACTCCAATTCAAGTGCCTCTGTGCTAATCAATCGTAATTTCTGTGAAAATATCAGAATGTACAATAATCTGTATTAATTTCTTCGCCGCGAGTCACTTGTGGGTCGATGAACAAAGTGAGCAAGCCTTGGATGTCTCTAGTGTTTGTATATAAGTAACATTTCAACTCAGTACCATTCCGGTTTAAAAGATTGTAACAAAACTAAGATTAAATAGAAAACTTAACATTTTAGAGCTTACTATGATTATATATGAACTTTCTTCTTTATTTGTATCCATTAAACTCGTCCTACGATTCTTTCTGTTTCTCCGCGAAACAGTTTACATTAAAATCTTCCGTACTACAATTTCTAGCAGTAAAAATGCTAGCTTCATTAAGACAATAAATTAAACTCGGACATTCTCCCACTATTATAGTTAATATCTAAATACGTCCTTTGTATGACACTAACAGGCGAAGTTAACAAACCTTGACATAACGTCTAATCCAAACGACAACCATAAAAGCCCTTATCTCTCTACGGAGCTGAAACCGAGCGGTTCCGTATTGATAAGCCTCCTGCATTAGCTTTGTGTCGCCATTTTGTTTCTAACCTTTATACACTTTCAGAGCTTGGAAAATTAGATGTTGTACTTGTCAAAATTACAATAGTGAAATATGTAAAGCTTTATATCTTACTGTGCTAAGTTTTACTACAGACAGAAAATTATGCCTCGTCATGGAAAATGGACAAAAATGTTAAAAGATGCATAATATTATAATTATATTATTAGAATTGTTATTTTGTTATGTACTTATTGGTATAAACAAAAAGACTTATTTTATTGTATTATCCCTCGGATTGAGATATTATATAAATATGAATGTTTAAATTTACCTGTAAACTTTCTAGTCAATGTTAAAACCGCGGTATTCACAAAAACGGAAAGAACTGGTTTAAAAGAAAAGTAAATTTATACGTAGGCCTACATTCATATTTGTAACTATTCTTTGCCTATCATTACTATTTTACAAATCAATTACATAATGTTGAAAACATATTAGCTTTTCGTTGCTTTTTTCAGGACGTAGGCCTATCTTATATATACAATAGTCTATAATATTACAACGTACCATAGAGCACTCTCTTTGAGAGCGAATTTTTCTGTAACACTTTTGCTCTATAATAGCTGCAGAATAAGTTAATATCACCTACTGGAAGAAATAGGCTTTCTTTTTTGTGTGGCCTAGGTGATTTAACTGGTTGTCTAATATTTAGCTGTCTAAATATTTCGACCAAAAAATTACTCAAACTAAACCTTCCAGCAATCGTAATTAAGCTCAGTTTAGAACACAAGAAATTAATTTGACTTATTATCCACCTCAAGGTAATGAGAACAGTGGAGCTGACCTTGTAAATAACTTCATTTGTCCTTTGGATATTTTGATAATGCAACTCTTTGATTATAATTAAAACATTATTAACTATGGTAATGGAATATGCAAACAATAGGTAAGTGAAAACTAAAACTTGTTTATACTGTAAAATAATAATTAACAATTTATTCAAAACTAAAAACCATAAATCAAAATATTCTCTCTTGGTTTGGTACCTTCCCAACGAATACAATGTTTAACAAATTAAATTTAAGTTGAATTCTTCTTAATTAAGTAATAAAGACAAAACAAATTTACTATTTTAATTGATTTTAATTATTTTAATTAATTATCTTTATTTTATTTTATTTGTTTATGAAATTTAATTATTCAATTTATTTTATTACTTGAATTTAATTAATTTTAATACAATTTATTAATTACGACTTTTATTTTAAAATTTACACCAAGAAACAATCTATTTATAATCCTACCTAACCCAGTATATTTAATTAATTTAATTGAAGCTAATCAGGCAAATTTATAGGAACAGTATCGTAAGTTCGCTTTTCACAGACCTTTTAGCGACGCTTAAGTTGGCCGTTTTTAACGGTGCTGATGTTGTTTGGATGCTGCAGGTTGGCTAGCAGGGCTGAGTTGCTCTCAATCCTGAAGTCTATTGCAGTTGTACAGCGTGCCGTGATCTTGTAGTCGTGTTGATTTTACACTTTTACTTGGCTGAATTACAGGTGATTGATGGTTAGAGATGTCTTCCTGGTGTCCGGGATTCGCTCGTTCCGTTCCAGCGTTGTTAATAATTCATGTCCTATAGGCTCGCCAGTCTAGTTCCTGAAGTTCCTATAATGAAGTCGATTTACTACTTCATTGAAGTCCTAGTAGTTTCAATATTATTTGGCTAATATTGATCAATGACGAACATCGAAACTCCTCTCACTAGTGAACTGTAAACGTTATTCCCATATCAATCAACTGTACTTCGGGAGTCGTGGCGCGGCACCTCCTAGCGCTCATTTAAAAAACGATTTCATAATGATGTAATCATTTTATCACAAATCGGTGAATTGGATAGTTTAGATCAATTCATTGGCTACAACTTTCCCACTGAAAGTTTGTTTATAACCCAAAAATAAAAAAATTTCCTCGCTTAGTAACTTGTCCATGTCAGTCTGTGATAATTCTCAAATATTTTCAATTATTAAAATTTGAAATACCTGTTAAAATAAAAGTTTTTTATACTGTTAGAATCCGTACTTTATGTAGATTAAGAATATCTAAGTTTTATTTTAATGAAGCTTTTCCGTCGAGTTACAACAGCGAGTAAACGACTGCGCGCACAAGGAGTCCACTGCTCTAGAATTGCAGTTATCAGCACAGTGACGTCAGAGTGAAACTGGCGACACAGTGCCGAGATCAAAGAAACGGTTTAGCCCTTGTTATAGAGCCCTGGTTCTAATAATAAGTGAGTTTTAATAATGAGTCCCAGGACATCGAGTCCCGCGCTTATATAGTGTCCATTTCCACTAGATCTGTTACCAACCTTAAGTAACATACCCTACGTTTTTCTTATTCTTTAACTTTGATTTTTCCGGGGTTTTTCTTCTCCAGATAGTTTCCCTTAATTTTCCATAAATTATACAGGTTATTTTTATTATCCTATTGTACTTTTTATCT
>JAGFPH010002139.1:98344-117623 GCA_018207615.1 Philaenus spumarius
TAAAAACGTGTACTGAGCAAAATAATTGCTCAATATTCACCAAACTTTGTTAACATATAATTTAGGTGTTGTGTGTATTGCATAATTTTTTAAAGAAATATCGTATGCAACGTTTTATCAAATAACACGTGAAAGCTAAGGCGAACCGTGCTTACGCGGCGTGTCATGGTACCAGAGTGACGTCACATAGGAGGGGGGGCGAGAGGAAGTTTGGGACAGTCGGCGAGCGTCAACATCAAAGGAGTGGTCCAGCCCTTGTATTCTATAGCCCTGTCTCAGGGCGCGTTTTGCTGGCAGAGTGTGGGACAAGGATGGAAAGAGGAGGAGAGACAGAGAGGTCCGATTGTCATGAGACCGTGACCGTCGATTCCTAGCGGCCGATACCTGCTTCCCTAGTCTGAATTTTATACCTGATTTTATACCTGATTTTATACCTGCTTCACTAGTCCGAATTTTTTAACATGGACACGTCTTATTGATATGTAGTAGGCCTAATTGCATATACGGTAATATAAATTTGGTGCGTTTGGAAATCTCTTTTT
Source organism: Philaenus spumarius (assembly GCA_018207615.1). Classification (NCBI taxonomy): domain Eukaryota; kingdom Metazoa; phylum Arthropoda; class Insecta; order Hemiptera; family Aphrophoridae; genus Philaenus; species Philaenus spumarius. The sequence goes on from JAGFPH010002139.1 coordinate 98,887, forward strand.
GAGTATATTCTAAAATCATTTCCTAGGAGCCAATTTCATTCTCATTTTTTCAACGAAAAACCCTAAAAGCTCACGAACTTCCCTGAACTATAAGATGAGCCTGTATCCAGCGTTTATTCATATTTTTATAATTTTTTTGGCACTTTAATATTTTGTAATGTAGGTACTACAAAACGTAGTCTAACGACACCAAATTGATTAAAATCTGCAAAAAAATATTCCAGAGTGACACATTTCGAAATATTTTCAACAGAAATGGTAACTTAATATTAAAAAAAAAAAATGTTTAGTAATGCCCATCCATTTAATAAAATATAAACTGCAGCGATCTATTTTGCTTACAAATTGTTGTGCGATAGCAGTGGGATTGAAATTCAATTACCTAAAAAGAAGAAGTGATTACCAATAATTTATTCTGGTATTTGTAATTTTCTAATTGTAGTAGTTTGAACAATAACGAGGTTGGTACATACATTAGTCTCACTCTGTATATACAATAATTCAGAGACTAATTTTTAATTACAACTCCTAATTAGTTTAAAGAAACATTTACAAAAAGGTAATTATATTTTATTGAACAGTTGGTTACTTTGATGAAAAGCTCTAATTTCTTGCAACAAATTGGTTTGAAGTGTTGGGTAAACAGTTGAGATCAGTACACGGTTGCCATGGCAATTATCTTTGCAGATAACACGTGTTGTATATTTAAATCGTAAGGTAATGAGAAAATTAAAAGACTGCGTAGGCAGAGATAAAAGTACGTTAAAATTTTACTCAATTCATATCAGATAAAACAGTGTTTAGTGCAACATTAAAAGTTTACAATAAGTAAACTAGTTTTTGTATTTACCTACAAAGTACAGTTTATTTTACAAATTCAATAAAAACGATAACCTTCCCTACTTAATATGAATAAAACAAATAGATATAAACTTAACGTTTTATTATTGTTTTGCTCACTAATGCAATGCTAAACTAGTGCTTAGCCAACGCGATGTTTTCTACTGCCTGGCCTTAAGATTAAAACGGTTATTGTAAGAAATCCATATTAGATAGATATAAGCTTTCTCTGTCTTCATTTTTTTAAACTTTTCACTGCCAGTATTTATTCAGCTTTATTTTGTGGTTATTCTTTAACAATTTAGTGATAAAATGCAGTGTTTCCCATAACTTGAAACCTTTAGCAGCACCATTTTGAAAACTAGGTTAGGCCTATACAAAATCCACGTTACCTCGTAGGCAATACTAAACACATTAGTAAATTGTTCACGAAAACAATGATTCAAAAGTAGTGTTTTTAGTTTAACCGTAATAAACTTTGGAAAAATAACTTTGAACTGTAGTAAGAAAAATCTGAATACGCTTTTACAAATTAAATAAATCGACCACGCAGCTGGACCGCTGACGTGAGTTGAGCAAATTTCCAAAATTAAGTTTATATGCCTATGTTTTAGGGTTTCAACCAACAATTTGGGAAATAGGTCTACTCACGAAGGCGTTGAACAGCTGTCTGTGTGTACGCAATATATTAGTAGAATTTGTTTCCTCCTAGTGGCCTCGCGAGTTTGCATCACTTGGCTTGAACTGGGTACTTTTATAGTATTTTACGTTTTTGTCGATTTTGGGGGAACCAAGCGAGCTATAAAGTCGCGTAAAAAAACAAAATGCGCATAATAACATCCTACATTTATATTGTTAGAAAAAACTCTAAAACAATTTCATTCTAGTAGTAAAAATCTCAAAAAATAGTTACTTCCGGTCAAAAAACGTACTTCCGGTTGTTGGATTTTTTTGGCTAACGAACTCGTCCGAGCCACATAAACAACCAACACGTGTACCAAATTTGGACCAAATCGGACTTAAAATGCGGCCGCTAGATTGCGAACACATATATACATATATATGAATTTTTTACACCCCAAAACGTGTTCTGGGGACCATGATCGGTGCTCATTTGCTACTCCCGACCTTGGGTCTCACCATAAGGGCCACTGCAATAGCTCATTTTTCCTATGGAAATTCGCTAATTAAAGCTATAACCTTACCTACTTCATATGCATCGAGAAAAATAGATATAAACTTAATTTCTGAATATTGTTTTGCCCACCAATATTGCAATAAGATAAAATTGCGCTTAGCTACTGCGATGTTTTCTAATGCCCGGCGGTAAGATTAAAACGGTTATTGTAAGAAATCCATATTACATAAACACAAGCTGTCTAGGACTTCATTTTTTAAATCTTTTCATTTCAAATATTTATTAAGCTTTCTTTTTTGGTTAATATTTAACGATTTAGCCATTAAAAGACAGTGTTTAGTAAAACTTGTAACTGTTAGCCCCATTTTGTAAACCACAATAATAGATAATTAGTAAATGTTTCGTGAACAAAGGTAGTTTTTAGTTTAACGGTAATAATCTTTGAGAAGAAATTATTTTAAGTAGTAAAACAATTTTCGAACGTGTGATGAATACTAGAAGCGTTGATTTTATATCATCCCAATGTTATTTGAATATAGAAAGAGGCAAACTCCCTATGTATTTATTACCCATCATAATTTCACATAATCTTGCAAGCAAAACTCGTCCCTACACAATTTTATATATAGTGTCTACCAACTCTTTATTTATCCAAGGTTGAACTATACTAAGGAATAGAAAAAAGTATCTGCCGTTTTATGTTTCCGGCAGTATAGCACACGATAAGGTCATGCCTAGATGTAATTTACAATGATTTTGTAATGTGTTCATTTTTCCAGTATAAAGGTCACTAATATATTATATAATAAAGTACAATACCTTTTAAATTCCGTCAATGAACCTCTTTTGTAAAACTTTGACGATATTAAATTTATAAATCCTCAGAAAATCTCTCTATGTATGGAGGTCGTCAAAGCGCAATTACACAAATACATAACGCACAACACATTTACATGCGCATCTACATACTGTGTTTTTTTTTTTATGTGCTGTGTGTTATGTGTTTGTGGCTGTGTAATTAACGTTTGGATGACCTCAATGTATAGAGGGATTTTCTGAGGATAAGTTAAATATCTAGAAACACGTCAAAGTTTAACAAAGAGGTTCACTGACGTAAAATAAAGTATTGTACTTTATCACATATATTATTTCTCAAGGTCATTTTTTTGTCGGTACGTCATAACTTCCTTAATACATCATCAAATTCGATGAATGAGGCATCATTTTAAAGCTTTCTTTAACCGCTACACCGGAAAAATACAATTATACGAAAAAATACAAAAAAGAAAAGAAATAAAGAATCCGAAAGTAACAGTGATGTAAGATCAAGTAAGTTGTAGGGATATTTTCCTGGCGTTGTTGTTGTCACTGATGATAACAATGCCCAGCTGGAGAGCTGCCGTTACGCCACTACATTGCTATTTTTAATTAATTGTAAGCGTGGTTATAAACAGCATTGTGGATACACCTATTTGTTATTGTTTACCTTCTGCAAGTTGGTAAGTTGTTTAAAAATATATAATAACAATAACAAAATCATTTCTCTTTAACATGGATTTAAATTAATAAAACACTGTTAGTAAGTTAGAATGCGAATGCTTCGCACGGGTCAGCTAGTTATATATGTTACAGTATTTTATGTTCCGTTTTATACCGATTTCCGTATCTACATTAACATTTTTTTTTATATACGATAGTAATCAAACGCGTTACACTTTCCTTACACTCGATTCCACGTTCACCGTGCAGTACAGGTCTTACGGGAGAATAGACATGCTACTACCATTACAGCGAACATCACGTTTATTGTCATGCGGGTTGCGTCAACTGACCGAGCGTACATGGGAGTTGATGTTTTTTAGTTGGCTATTATCGCTGAGACTGTCGTAAGGATAACATGGCTTATGGGCGCTCTGTACTGCACGGTGAACGTGGAATCGGGTGTAGATAGATTGAGGCATATAGGGGGTAGTAGCAGAAAATCCAGTCTAACTGATGGTGAGGTGGAATGCGCGCGTATCTTTCCGATACATGTCGGAACGGTGCGGGTTCTGTTAGATTTAGCCCCTACTATGGATTTCCGCGACGGACCGGGTCTGCTCGACTCCGCTCGGCTCGTGTAAGTAAAGGGACATTATTTCCGTTAGATCACCCCGCACTGTGACGGTCTAGCCAGCACCCCAGTGCAAGGCCTTATTAGGGCCGTGTTATACGAGCGCTATCAACGCTGGCGAATCTGCGTTAACCGGGCGTTGTCACCGAGGACTGACGATTCAACGACGCGGCGCAAACAACGCCGAACGAATTTAAACGGAGCGCTGTCAACGCGCCCTCGTAGCGCAGCTACCATAGATACCACAGTAGTCGGAAGAGAGGCCACAGCACTCGTATACCGTCAACTCATGAACCAGACAGCCGGGACTCAAACAACACTGTAAGAAAATCATGATTGCGTAGGATACGGATCATATTTATTTAAAAAAGATTGATTATTTTTTTGTGATCACATCACGAATTTAATCATAAATGTAATTTTTAATTTAATATCGACTACGTATTCAACGATCGATTAGTTTAAAATAAAATCCACTCACGAAAGCGCTGAATAGACATTAGTCGAATTTTTCGCACCTCAGCCTCCAGCCCTGCTCACGCGTTGCTTAGTTCCGCTCGCAGCGGAAAACTCGCTACCTTGACCTTACTGCCTCTGATTCGCTTCGATCGCAGTGGACAAAAAAGATCCTGGCTGTCGTATCTTGTTTAAAGTTGCCGGATGGTAAAATCCTCACGTGGATTTTAACCGGTTACTTCTATGGTATTTTATACGTTTTGATCGACTTTGCAGATCCAGACGGGCTTTAAGGTCGTGTAAGAAACAAAATATCCAGAATAATCTCTTATATTTATTTTTTAGTTAAAACCCTAAACAAGTTTCATTTTAGTACGAAAAGTTTCAAAAATGTTTTACTTCTGGTCAAAACGAACTCGTCCGAACATCTAGGCCTATACATATGTATTTATAACATTTTATTGATATTTCTGTTGCCGGTTTAATTTTTAATTGAATTTTATATAACTCTGCCAAAACTGTCGAACTAATAGTAACAGCGTCAATTAGAGTGCGACAGTTTAATGCATTTCAATGATATAGCCATCTTTCTCAACAACAAGTTTCATATTTAAAAAAATTATTTTAAGCAAAACCTTAGTTTTTAAATCTAAATCACTCTCATTTTCGCCCTAAACAGTCTAACTTAAATCATATTAAGTTATAAAGAGGTTATGTTTAACTAAACATATCTATTATTTCAAAAATTGTGAGAGATTTTTAAAATCCGAACTTGGGAAACTTATTCACCTTTAGAGCCGTAGAAAGCCTATTTAGAAATTCTTAAATCCCATCTTAAAAATTTGTACTTGACACAAGTGGCTTGTGTTACCTCAAATGAGTGTTTATTAAAAACCAAACATTTCGATGGTAAGAAAATTAAGTTTACATTTGCTAAGTTTAAACACATTAACCCAGTTTTATCGTTTTGAACAGAAAAACTGGTACAAACACTTAGAAATTAAAAAAGAAACACTTAAATAAATCAAAAAATTTTCGTGCGTCCTTTTTTTATTTTAAAGAATTTTTCGCTTATTACGAATCTTAATTCCTTGTCCTATCCGTAATATATATTAAGGTTGTCAGAACTGATTTTATTTTTTCGAAAAAAGTTTACCTACATTTCAATTTGTTATAGATACCGTAATTAAATTTTCCTTACTCAACTATTTTCCTTAAGTACCATTTGTACTATTGAACTAGGGTCATAACTTTACTTTATAAAATTCTAGAAAATAACTTACAAAATAATGTTTCTAAACATAGCGAATAAATGTGAGGATCGATTTTTATTTGATCAACACAGAAATTCATGGTTTTAAATGGCTTTAATTTGAGATATCACAAAAGTCATACTGTATATGTGCATAGTAAATTTTTGTGTAATGGTGGTAAAAGATGTTACGGGGTTTCTTTTTAAAGTGAATAAATTTTCTGATAACAGATTTTGTAAAACATTTTCCAGTTTTTAAATAATAGATATAACAATAATTTTTAGTTTTAAGAAGTTTCTTGTTAAGTTAGTGTCTAGCCGGTCTAGCGTTTAGTAATAATATTTTTTTAAAGTAATGATCTAGGCGGTAAGTTTTCAAACATCACCCTGTAGAAGCCTTTAATCATCTATTTATATTTGTTACTCAGCGAGACCCTTGCGTGCTCCGCGCGCCAACCCCGTTGAACCCTTCTTTATGTTATGTTTTCTTTACAATGAAGGTTGGGAATAATAATAATAGCAAAGCTAAGATGGTAAATAATGTCAAATGTCCAAATCAAATTTTTTTCGTATATTTTATACCATCAGTTATAATAAAGGTTAAAAAACAGAATGCTCAAGTCTATGAACAAAACTCTAATTAAAAGTTAGAAATATAAATAATCGTTTCAAAATTTGAAATCAAGTGTTAATGGAAATATTATAGCAAACAGCTGATTACTTGTATTATTACAATAGTCAATAAACATATTTAATGGAGCTCACATTTTTGTTAAATATTTAGTAAACTCTTTGTTGTTTTTAAGTTCAATAGATGCTGCTGTTTTTTAAAAAAAATATAAAAACCTGCTTGAATTCGAATGTAATGTTGAGTAACAATTTCAAAGTAATTTAATAAGTAAGTAAGAACTTTCGGAGATTGGAGATTTTAAACAAACGAACATTTACATTTTTATTTATATAGATTGTATATAATTGGTGATTTATCATGACTATATGAATCAATATCAAAATGGATCATGTTGTTATGGTTAAACACTATAAATATGGTTTCCTTTCGTTAATAACGTATCTTCATCCCTCGTTACAACGTTTTATAGCAGTTTCGCGACTGAGCGTATTTTAAAACACTGTACAATTTACTAGAAACACAATATTAAATTATGAAACTCACACAGTTCAAGTACAATAAAATTCTTCTTCCACTGTGCAACTTTCAATGGACAAAGCTGAAATTATTTTCTAAAGAATTATTTACTACTGGTATGTTTAACTAATCGTTAGACTACTGATTCATACAGTTATCACACTGTTTATTGTGAGTCAATACAATGGCTAAAGCTTGAGGATTAGTTAGCTTTGAGGTAACCGCTTCATTAGTTACAAGTTATTTCTCGTTCCGAGTGCATCTCTTCTCTTAGGAAAAAAAAAACATCGCCAAACATGCAATTTACTGGCCAAAGTATGCACCTTAGCAAATAGTATTTCTGATTAGGAAGATTCAATCGTTAGATTATATTTCACGCCTCTAAAGTACCATTAATTAATTTTATTTAAAGCTCTAAGTTTGAAGAAACTGTTACAAAAATTAACTGTCAAATATCGTTTTGTACTTTTTGCATATTCTTGTTGCTTTATGTATACTTTTTAATTTGCAGTATAGCGTGGCTGCATCTGCGTGCGACGTTCATAGTTATAAACTTGATCATCTAGTGCAGGGCTGTCTAGCTTCGAGTGACCCAAGGGCCATTATAGGTAAAATTTTGATTGTAAGGGCCGCATCATAAAATACTTCGTATGCAACTTCACCAGTGATTTGTATAGGTACAAAAAACGTGTTTGTTGGTTTAGATAATTTTATTTATTCAAAAGAAATAACAAAATTACAAAATAAATTGTGTCAAGTTTAGGGATGTTGGTTTTCACTAAAATGTGTATGGGGGTAACGTCCTCCTGGGAGTAACTTCGAATTTTTTGGCAATTTTTGTTCGAATTATTCTGTAATTTTAATCGCACGGTTTTTAATAAACACTCCATCACTAAAAGGTTTCTCGTTTTGACAATTTGCAACGCTAGTTGCAAGTAGTGGCCCTACTGCGTTCGTTAACGGTGTCAGGCTTTTAAAAAATATGTGTTTGTTGTTTTAGTTTGTCCTTATATTCCGTAATAATAGCATTTCTAGACTCCCCTGTATATTGCTGAAACTGTTTCTCGCGTAACTTAGTGTAATGTCGTTTCATATTATATTCATTAGGAACTAATAATACCAGCATACAAGTTATTTGTGATTAAATAGTCCGATGCCCAACGGTCGTTATAGGGTCAGAGCGGTTCAGCGAGAACGTTCGCGTAACTTCGTTGAGGCCTTGAATCCATCGCTAGTGGCGTCACGTACCCTGTATATTTTAGTTCTTAGGCATATTTATATATTTTTTGCATTGCGGGCAGCAAAAAATGCTATCGTGTGTCTCATGTTGGACAGCCCTGATCTAGTCATGATTGAACATCTAAAGCCCGGTATACACTTGCGAAAAATTCACCGTAACATGTTACTGTAATATGTTCGCTTGATGTTACGGGAATCAGTTGAGCTGAAACCAGTGTCAAAGATGGATGCATCGAGATTAAACATTGCTGCGGCATATGTTTACATTCATTTATACACAGTAAAGGAGATTAAGAAGATGGTGGGAACTAGCGCTATACAAGAAGAGAAGAGATTACGGTGCCCAATGATTGCTATCGGACTTGCTATCAGATCTCCATACTTTTCTATAAGATCAAATCTGCCATTACACAAAACACTGCCTACAATACACTTCACAAACTACTACAGTAAAACACAGTACAATAACCTTCGTCCTACTTCGCTTAATGCACCTAATGAACTGGCAAGTCGGGAATACCCTTGGACAGGGTAGGAGATGTTACAAGTTGTAACGTGAACCTCGTCCAGACTACGCTTAACGTCGCCGCGAACATTCCTTTGATGCGCAGTCATTTACCGACTCTGGGTGGAACATGGTCTGCCGCGAACATCGTAACAAATTTGTTACATGAAGACGTTACAGGGCGTACACACAGCCGAACATGTTAGGCTGGGGCCACATGGTCCGATTTCTCGGGATCAACAAAATAGGGATAAAGTTGTTGCGGACACACGTTCTCGAGAAAACGCACTCCCGCCCTTAGAACACTGCCTATAATATTATTCAGTTCAGGACTTTACACGTAGTAGGAACATACAAATATGTGTTTTAAAAATAAGAATTTGAAATTGATATATATTTTTATACAGTTCTATTTAGAACTAAATTACAAAACTTTTGTACATTTTCAAAAAATTACAAAAAATGTTTACTAATTATTATGTAGGCCTAAAGTTGAACTTTTCTCTTTCGTTACTTGAACATTTTTTGTTTCTTGAGCTAATATAGTTAATGAGTTATTTACTGGCATATATGAATTCTTTGAACCTTTCTCTACAGAAAAGCTATGGTGCACTTTTCGATTGGATTATAATTGCTATATTTGGCGATTTTTTTTTTTTTTTTTTTTTGCGCTTAACGTCCTGCTGTTTTGCACTTAAGGCTAATGAAAACGGGACCTACAGTTTTACGTGGAATCCTATCCACAGCCAATGATGTCTGTTAAGAAACCATTTAGAAAATTATTCGGGGTCAATGGGAATTGAACCCGGAACTTTTTTAAATATGCTTCCAACATGCACCGAAATGGTTTGGCATATCAAAAAATTAACATCGACAATTGTAGGGTTACAAATATATTTTTCATTTTTACTTTATATTTTTGAAAATTATTATTAATTATATGATTTAAAATCACTATGCATTGCAATACTTAACCTAAGTCATTGTAGACTATGCGCAATCTCGCATTTAGGTTGGGTGGAAACTTTGTTGATAGCAGTAGAGTAAAGTTACTGGCCTGTTTATTTAAATGTTATAGTAGTGCTATCAATGTTTTATATTGTAATATTATTATTTATACTTGCCTTAGCAATCCTTTTAGAAGTCTTTATATCGTTTACAGCTGTTTCACCTTTTCATTTTCAGACATCATCAGACCGAATACACAAAAAACACTTATCACAATTACACTTATAAACAGAGATTAATTTGGTATTTAACACATAAATAAATAAAAACATAATAAATAAAAACACAAAACGACACTTGGTAAAAATTTAAAACACTTGTTAAATTTATTTAAGTTGCAGTATGCGGCTGTCATCAAGTCTATCATATCACACTTTATGTCTATCTATTTTGTGTCTTTATTTATTATGTTTTTATTTATTTTTGTGTTAAATATCATATTAATCTCTTTTTATAAGTGTAATTATGAGAAGTGTTTTTTGTGTATTCGTTCTGATGATGCCTGAAAATGAAAAGGTGAAACAGCTGTAAACGATATAAAGACTTATAAAAGGATTGCTAAGGCAAGTATAAATAATAATATTATATATAATAGCAATGTGATATGGCTACAATTACAATAATGAATTTTATATTGTATTTATACATATATTGTTTATACATATATCAAAATTTCATCTAAATTGAATATATGTTTTTAGAGAAAATAGATTTTTACTGACGATATGTTCAGTATAATTTTAAATTACCAATATATTTATAATCTCAGTCAATTTATATTTTTTTAACAATCATTATCACAATAACTGTCACTAGGAATGTCTACAAACATGTACATGAATGTGGTGGGTTTCCATGTACTTTTTCAATTAATTAATTTGTCCATATCAAACATTTTGGAGTTGACAAAACACAACAAGAAGCAATGCAACGCACCCGAATAACCGGACTGTCTGAACGCAAACTAGAAAATGCACGTGTTTTGTTTCTCCTTCCAGTTTTTCGGGATCCTGCAGTGCGGCAGCACCATCCGTTGGAAATCGGGATGTCCGTTTTCGATTGACTGTTTGAACGCGTCAATTTAGAACTTTGTGCTGTCGTCTCCCGATTTTCGGGACCCGAGAAACCGGACCGTGTGGCCCCAGCCTTATGCGTAACTGTTAGTTACGGACAAATGTTCGCAAGTGTGTATACGGCTTTTAAATAGATACTGAAAGTAGCAGTGACGAAAATTGTTTTGATTCAGATTAAATAATTTTATTGTAAACTGAATAAAACCTAAGTTCGTTCAAAATTTAGTTTATGTATGTTGTTAAATACTTAAAATTGTATATTATTTGGTCTTTGTATATATATATATATATGTAGTAGACAATATTATATTGTGCAATTTGTTTATTTTAATGTTAATTTATTTTAATAAAATAATAAATCGTTGTAAATCGTTGACCTTGGATTTGTTTGATGAAGACAATCCTATTGTTCCATTATTGATATCATTTGAGCTCATAAATTTAAAAAATCTACTAAAAATGGTTTTCTGGGTTTTTGCTGTAGCTTGTCAAATAGTAATTTTAGACCCTTTATATAGGGTATACAGTATTCATAATCAGGATGGCATTTCCTATAGGAATGCACAATCAATATATCTATTATATCTATTGATCCCAACAAATTCATATACTCGAAGCACTGTGCGTCGTCAGATTAAAGTTAACAAGTACAGACTTACACAAATTTAAACAAAATATGTTTGTTCCGTAATCGCTTAATTTATTGAAGTCATGATGTTTGTATAAAATCAAAAGAGTTTTAGTACACAACTTGGCAACGAACGTTCTTTTCTCTGAAATGGAGCTGAAATGAACACGATAATAAAATACTAGTATTGTTTTTTTAAGTATTCAGTAGCTTTAATTTGAACATAGAGTACAATAATTGAATATTATATTGCCTCATTTACTATTTATAACCAAGTACGTGATCCATTATGATTAGACTGTAAACGATTCTTTTATTTCATTTTGACTGCTGTGTTTTATAGGCCTTTGAGACGGGATCGTCAGACATTTATTTAATTTGTGTTTTATGTTGGCACCATTGATCCGGTTTTTATGATTTAGTCTATTGTAACACGATATGATGGACTAATGGTCCTATGATTTTACTGTCGTATCGATTTGTTTTTTTTAACAATATTTGAGACATTTGGTTGCTTACTTTTATACAAAGAGGCTAAGTTTAGAAGCATTGTTGAAATATCATTAACGGGGAGTTAGTGTATGCGTTGATGAATCGATTTTATGGGTATTTAGGGCCAGTCGTACAGTTGAAGCTTCGTTGCTATATAGCAGAGGTACAAGGGCGGAACCAGAAGTACGGGGGTGGTGGTTTCGGGAGGGAGAGGGGATACCCCCATGGAAACGGGGAGATCCGGGTTTTGTTTTTCTTATTGCTAAAATCATACTTTGAAGCAAATAAATCGTAAAAATTGATACTGATATTTATTTACATGTATACAAATTTGTATGATTTGGCAATGGCATCAGTTATTCTCATAAAATCACAAAACTCCACTCTCTACTGGCACAACTTTGAGCCTGAGATCACGCGTCACAACGAACTAGCAAGTAGCACACGAAACACAGAACACTGTATATGCACTGTTCCTACTTACACTCACTTGCACTCAGTGTGGGTGTGCGTGAGTGCGATAGTAGACTGTTGCCAGCTACCCGCCTGGCGATATGTTCCAAATCAGCGTTTTACCTGGATCAACATTTTCCAACGATTTTGGTTTGACTTGTATTTCTTCGCCATATTGGCTGCATTTACTTTTAACCCTAGAACTGGACTTGGCAATTCACCTGGATTTTTTGTGTTTTACAAGCATTTTTTCAAAAAATCGCCAGATATAGCAATTTTATCCCAATCCGAAAGTGTCCCATAGCTTTTTTTATAGAAAAAGGACCAAAGAATTCATATGTGCAACAACAAAATTTGTTGTATGTAAAATTTTAAAAGTTATTGTTTCACTCGATATTAGATCAACTAAACAAAACTCTCACAGACGTATCGTATACAGTTCCAGACGCTGTTTGCAATGGGAAAAAGTAACGGGTAACGCGTCTATTGTTTTGAAGAAATATAATAGGCCAGTCGGTAGGGGTAAATTTAGACCAAAAGTTCCAGTAATTTACAATACGGCTGATTTTTTTTATAAGTTCATTAAAGTATGTAGATTAACATTAAAAAAAGTTTACCAGTCTATCGATTTCCCAAAGTCGGAAAAAATAATCGATTATCATTTTTTTTTTTCATTTATCCTTAATATTTCGAGCTGGGACGAAGATAGAGAAAAATAAAAAATACCACCGTGTAGGGGAGGTATTTTTCAATAAAAAAGGTCATATGAACTTATTTCGTCCGAGCAATGGTTTGTCTGAAAAAAATTTGTTAATGCAGGTATGTATTTTGCAGCAGGGGAAATCACTAAAACGGGAAATCTCTTTCATATATGAAGCGTTGGCTCATTCTAAATTGGCCGAATTTTAATATATCGAATTGAAACTTGACTTAGGAGTTAAAACATACATTTTAAACATTTATGCTGAGTCTCAGCTTGTTATCTTGAAAATTACCCGATCTAGGAGTCGATTTCGATTATCGATTTTAGGAGTACCGGACCCACGAACTATTGTAATTTCAATATATTCCAGTTTCGTCAATTTTTGGAATATCAACATCAAATTTGTTTTACAAGTTGAATACACCAGTATAAATATTCTTAGTAAGTATGAACGATTTTTTTCGTGTCATTTTTAAAAACGAGGCGCTTGAAAATAGTCTTCTGTTTTACCTATCTCGTTTTAACTATAACACCTTTGGATTCAACGACTTAATTTTCGACATTTTTGAACATATCGATTTAAAAATTGGTACAGAAGTTAAAAACACAATTGTTTTTTGCTATACTTATTTTAAAAACTATATTTAAAAAATTGACTAATCTGCAGCCAATTAACTCAAGCGTTTTGATGAAAAATCTAAAAAGGTCTAAAATTATACTTTTTAATGTTAATTGTGCTTTGAAAAGTAAATAATAAAAAAGGTTTATACTCCTTGATCTTGTTTGAATCTATATATTTAACTTGTAAAAAAACTTTCAGGTTGATATTTTGAAAATTTTCTAAACTGGAGCTGTTTAAAATGAATTTTTGGGTCCGGTACTCCTAAAATCGAGAAACCAATTGATAAGTCAAGTGGCTCTAAGAGATCGGGTAGTTTTCAAGATAACAAGCTGAGACTCTGCATAAATGTTAAAAATATATATTTTAACTCCTATGTCATGTTTCAATTCGATATATTAAAATTCGGCAAATTTAGAATGAGCCAACGCTTCATATATGAATGAGATGTCCCGTTTTAGTGATTTCCCCTGCTGCAAAATACATACCTGCATTATCGATTTTTTTACAGACAAACCATTGCTCGGACGAAATAAGTTCACAGAACCTTTTTTGTTTAAAAATACCTCCCCTATACGGTGGTATTTTTTATTTTTCTCTATCTTCATTCCAGCTCGAAATATTAAGGATAATCGAAAAAAAATGATAATCGATTTTTTTTCGACTTTGGGAAATCGATAGAGTGGTTAACTTTTTTTATCTTAATCTACATACTTTAAGGTACTTATAAAAAAAATCAGCCGTATTGCAAATTACTAGTAGTTGTAACCTATACCGACCGGGCTATAAATATTTCTCGGAAATACCCAAGTAGAATCCGAACACTAAATGAGGTTGACCTTATAGCAAACAAAAATGTAGAGTTTCTTCTTCAAATTTATATAAATATCATTATACAAATAATTATATTAATTATTATTATTAATAATTATGATTTGTAATGGATATATCGATTGCAAAATGTGATTTATCATTGGTTGAAAATTGTCCAATGGCAAGGGTTCACAGAAAACTAAGAAACTATAAGAGTGACGAATAATTGGAAGGCAGTGTTGGAAGGTTCAAATCTTGAAGAATCCAAAGGTGTCCTTATATTCTTTTCAAAACAATTCTGTGGAACAATTCTGTCGAACAATTTTGAGCCGTAGAATGGTGACAAGTTTGTATTACTCGTTTCTCCTTTGTGTTTCTCGCGAGGCATTAGCTGTTTAGAAAATTTCAATTTTAAAACGATGATTACAAATGTAAATATACGTTTTAGAACCAATTTTTAAATACAAAAATAAAGTTTAAAAATTTTCTTTCCAATGGTTTTTTGACCGAGCGTAAGCGAGGTCTCCGTTTTAACTCGACCGTTCGGCATTTCGTCTGTGTGTCTGTCTCACGATTACGGCCAAACGCCTTGACCGATTTTGATGATTTTTTGCATGAATGTTCCTTATTCCTAAGCCGAGCCATGTACGGGTTTTTTCCCATTTTTCATTTTTAACCTCTTAAATAAAATAAAAATGGCGGCCGGACCGTTTCTCTCAGTGTAAGCTTTTTTCCAAAGCCAGTTTTCCAATCACGTTAAGTAACGAAAGGAAAATGTTTAAATTTAGGCCTACATAAAAAGTAGTAAAAATTATTGTAATTTTTTTCATAAATGTAAAAATGTTTCGTAATTTAGTTCTAAATAGAATTGTATAAAAATATTTATCAATTTCAAATTTCTTATTTTGAAAACACCAGTTTTTATGTTCCTACTACAAGACTGCTAACAAAACTAGGCCTGTTTTGTAATTTAGGAATATGAATTAATTTAGTACACAATTTCAATTCTGACAGATTTATCAAATTTTACCTAACTAGCATGGGCGGGTCTAGCCGGTTTTCAAGGGAGGGGCTGTTATCATTTGCCCAAAAATGACATATTTTATAAGAAAGTGTAGAGGATAAATCAAAGAATTGAACTGTATACCTGTAAATTATCATTGTAAATTTCATAAAAGTATTTGACTTAGCTTTACTTGAATTACAAAATGAGATGAAACAAATGAAACCTCGCGGCTATAAAAGAAATACAAAAAATGACCGTAGGACACCGTGGGAAGTGTTGGTACATGGGTTGAGATCACTATCACGACGTTTTAACATCGTTTGTTTTCATTATTTCTAATATTGGAATATGATATGGAACTTAAGTTAAGGGGATTCCCTACTGAAAAATTACCATTTCCCAAAAAAAAACCAAAATATTTTTTTCTTTTTTTCTTGGTTCTATAGTTTATAAGGTTTAAGAAAAACATAATATATGCCACAAAACTTCTTTATATCAGTCTGACAAATTTATTCAAAGCAAGCGTGCTCCTACTTTTGGTCGAGTTGAACTTCTTTATGTTTGCTATTTGGACTAAAAAGATTGTTTATTTTTTTAAAGTAATTGCAAAGAAGGACAACAATGTTTATTATTAGGCTTTGAAAGCATCCAATATGTAAGTAAAACATATCTTGACTACAAATACTGGTTGTGCAAGTTATTCCCCTCTATGGCTGCTAGATTAACTAATGGAATCTTTAAACGCGATTTCCCGCAACTTTTCACTATTGATATTTTTTACACAAAAGTTCTTATAACTTTTTAACTGCTAAAACTACAGTGATGAAATTTTTACCACATCTTTAGTAGCTTATAGTGCAACTTTTTGGGTATTTTTATTCCTCTAGGACAAATACAAGAGTATTTTTTTTTAAATGTGTAAATCACAAATTTGTTTTTTAAATATATATTTTTTGTAAGGTCATAACTACTAAACTTTTAGTGGTAAGAATACGACTATACCCAAAAATGTAGTGCTTTTTATATACTTTAAAACATGATATCAAACATCCAAATTGGTTCAGTAGTAAAAATGTTATAAGAGATTTTAAAAAACATATTTTTTGACTAAAAAAACGAAAAAAACTCAAAAAGGTATGTAAAATATATTTGTTTGCAAATTCCTATGAGTGTAAACAACTTTTTAGGTTCTAATGAATGTAAAAAAAAATAGTTCATAATTAAAAAAGGCCTATTATAGAAAACCCCTATTTTCAGTAGGGAATCCCCTTAACTTATGATACATTTTTAAGTTTGAGTTATTTAAGTATGTAAATATTTAATTGTGTGTTGTCCCTCTATAACGCGATATTTTTAGCTATCTTACGCATTATTAATCTAAATAAAACACAATGCATCTAAAAGAAAATCTTTAGCAGCTAAAGCTTAAGAAAAGAAAAAAAACGAAACTAGAAATTCCGGAATCGCGGGAATTGTAAATAATGTTTCACTGACTAAACCTTGTGCTTACTTCCTTATTGGAACACTATTTTTAACCTAAGCTCAAAACCACATTGGTTATTTCAACGAGCGAGGTCTACAGTTCACAGAACTACTAGTATTTTATGATAATGTTTAGTGGGTGAAATATTCAATACAAGTTGCGTAGTCCGAGATGAAGCATTGGCCTGTACAGTGAGCTGAGTCGGCGCTTTAGAGTTGTTTGGCAGTTCTACGGTTAATGTACTGTGCTGTACTCACGAGTGTGGACCTGGAAAGGAACGCAACCCGCACGGCACAGTGCACTGGTTTTGTCCTGTCACTGATTTTAAATGCATTTCTAAAAACATCGGACTGCATCTTTTCTCTTGAAAACACGGAAGTTCTCTTTATTAAAAATTAGTAAGTGTGTTTAACAATAGTATTGAAGGATGTTACCGAGGTGATCCACTAGGATTTGAAAGTCGGCATTTCTGAGAAATCGGAGGGTTGATAGTTCCGCAAATATTAGTGACATGGCTAGTACAGCCGTGGCCAGCAGCACCAGTCTTAGCGCCTGTAAATCTCAGGTCCACACTCGTGAGTACTACACAGTACGTGTGTATGTTACTGAACTCCTCCTAAACGGCTGGAAGAATTTTTATGAAATTATTTGTTTATTTTTAAGTGGGTCCCTGAATGGTTTAGATTCACAATTGGAAGGGGTTGAAATGGAGGTTGCTACCCCTGTACAAAAAATATAAATTAAAGTACAAGCTATAAAGCTAAAATTATGTAATATTATTTTTAAATGATATATAAAACTATTTTCAATTTGATTACTTAGGTTAAAGGGCTGAAATGGAATAACTACCCTTAAAATTAAATTATAATCCACTTACTTTTTCTATATCCTCAAAAACTACTCAACTAATTTTCCTAAAATTTCGCAATTATTTACACATATTAGTACCAGGATTTATTAAGTTAAAGTGATGAAATGTGATAACCACCCTTAAAATTAAATTAAGCAATAGCGAAGCATTTTCAGGTCCATTATTATGTTTATAAAATGAGTGCATAAAGTATAAAATTCTTGGTATATAAATTAATATGTGTATAAAGGGAATTCACACAATTTATATAACAATACTGTTGAAATTAGTGAATCACTAAGAGATATCCGGGAATAACTAGAATTAAATACTGGGAGTTTCCTATGAATTTTGTTCCTTATTCCGGGGAATGTACCTGAAATAAATTTTGTGCAGGAATGTAGTAAATTTAATTGTCTTTCAAATGATATAGTTCACAAATTGTACTCGGGCTTATGATTGGGAGAAATTGCGCATTTACCTTACATGAATAGTGAAAAAATCATTTGTCGGAAGTTTCCTATGAATTTTGTTCATTGTTCCGTAACTGTACCTAAAATACCTTTGCACAGGATTGTACTAAATTTAATTGCCTTTCGATTGATATAGCTCACAAATTGTACTCGGGCTAGTGGGAAAAATTGCGCAAAAACCTTACATGGATAGTGAAAAAATAATTTATCAGAGCTTCCTATCGATTTTTGTCCTTGTTTCGGGGACTATACCTGAAATACCTATGCACAGGATTGTAGTAAATTTAACTGTCTTTCGAATGATGTAGCTCACAAGTTGCACTCGGGCTTATAAGTGGGGGAAATTGAGCAAAAACCTAACATGGATAGTGAAAAAATAATTCATCGGAGCTTCCTACCAATTTTGTCCCTTGTTCCGTGGACTGTACCTGAAATACCTTTACACA
>JAGFPH010002139.1:117633-145357 GCA_018207615.1 Philaenus spumarius
AAATTGCGCAAAAACCTGGATAGTGAAAAAATAATTCATCGGAGCTTCCTACCAATTTTGTCCCTTGTTCCGTGGACTGTACCTGAAATACCTTTGCACAGGATTGCAGTAAATTTAATTACCTTTCAAAAAAATATAACTTACAAATTTTACTCGTTCTTATGAGTGGGAGAAATAATGACATTTCCTCGGTCTAACTTTCCATTTTGGTTTAAATCAAATAAAAAATTAAAAAAATCAATATCTGGGAAATCCTACAAGGTCCCTTTCACTAAAATTCAGCAATTTTGAAGCATATTTACCAAGCACTTATCAATCCGGGGATAAAACACACCCATGTACGAGTATATAAATTAATGAATTTTTGATATCGTCTCCAAATGGTCTGAAACTTATAGAAACGAAGTTTTACCCTCCTTCGACCAACCATTTTCAAGTTGGGTTGATTGTAGTAAGTATTTTCTTCTAAAATTCGGCTAAAAACTGACTATTGTAACCAAATGGTTAGTTCAAATTTACCCCTGTTGAAATTAAGCTGGTCGGACATAAATGTTTTAAACGTATGTAATATTTAAAAATTAAACACATCGTTTTAAGAGATTTAGTTTTGTACATTTTACTTTACATTGATCTAGAGCCTAGAGAATTTCTTCACGACCTACTTGCTACCCTGTATTCTATTGATTAGGCTAAACTACCCGTGACTTAAACAAGAACTTAGGTCACGTTCAGTCTCTAAAATAATGTGAAGGTTTTGCACATTAGCTAGACTACAAGCATGCGCACTATGTAGTAAGTTTCTTGTTGACATTTGGCAAACATGATGGATGTCCTATGCGTTCATTAAGTTGGACATAAATACTTGTGGTAGCCTACGTTATAGTACTAATCCAATCGAACAAAGCGACACTTGGCGTTAATACGGCGAAACTACGTTACGCAACAAAATATTTTTTTAAATATCACGAATCCTGTTCAAGAATTGTTCCAGTCAAAATGATCGATAGTGTTTTATGTTTAGGTAGTTCGCGTTTATAAAAGTTCTATTGTTTTTTATTGGCAAAACTATTAACATGAATTATTTAGTTAATTTTGTATAAAGGAAATTACAAATTAATTAATTTTTGTTAGAGGTATGAAGGTTTCATAAAAGCACAGTAAAATAAAAACGTAAAATAAATCATTAATTTTCAACTTATTTACTAAATATAAATATGTATTTAAAAAATATATTTTCTTTTCCTCAATAATTTTGTTTAGAATCTATTGAGAATTTAGGTTTGAATTTGAATTTCGCATCTGTAATTTCATGACGTCGCGTCGTGCCGCCCTGTGCTTTAAACATGTGGTATCGTTGGGGTTTCTAATTTAATTATTATAATTTTAGTTTTTTTACAACTTGGAGTAGATTTTTTTAAACTCTAGCTGTCTCACTCAGCTTTACCCTTGTTTAAAATAGGGATCCTTTCCAATTGCCTTAACTTGTGAAAATAATACTTAATATGTGGAACAAAAAGATGCAATTAACTTAAATCGGCCAATAAGTATACTTTATTGCCAGGTACTATTATCAGACTTATAATTTTACTCTTCCAATCTCTGCCAAGTTTCATTTTGAAAAAAGCTGGGCGGTAGGCTACATATCCGGAAGACATTGCTTAGCACATTAGTTAAAGTTTAATCAAAATCTGACAATTCGTGTTTGTGTTAAAAACTTTCCTCTTAATAAAATAGGTTTACTAAGCTGTTTTGTAAATGACGAGTGTAAATGTGTATAACTCTACATCGAAGGTTTCTTGAAGGTCTTAACACTAAACACTGTAAAACTCTCTGATTAAAGCCTCGCTTATAAAATATTCGGCCTACCGAATTACTCTACAACTTAATTTCAGCACTCAAATTGCCACTAATTATGATGTTATTAACTACTCCGAAAGATAAGGCCTTATCTCGACTATTGTTATGTGTCTTATCTTTAGTAACACTTAAATAATAACCTAATTAAATTGTTAAACTTGATATTTTAATATTTCTCGACTTTGGTTGGTCAGGTTTAGAAGGGAGACTAGACAATGAGAAAGATAAAGTGTCTGAGGAAGGTCTTGCGTAATTCTACGGCTCTACTGCACCTTGGTTCAGTTTTTCATGCACTGTTTTATAGTTTAACTTCTTTATTTTATGTCAGTCAGACTAATGAAGACGTGAGAGCAACGTTTACGCAGTTAAGGGTCTGCTCCAGTAAAAATAAAATGGATTTTTATCCCATAAGAGCAATGTTAAATTTCATACCATTTATTTCATTTACTTTTTATCATAAAATTTTTTGCAAAGTCTCACAATTTTAAGCACAGTACGCAATACGCATCCTTCTTGCAATAAACATTTAAAAAAATTTCTTTCATTTGTCAAGTAACTGACATTTTGTAAGTACAAAGTTTGATTTCTTCCTAACGCAATAAAAAATTAATAATGAAAAATAATTTGCAAGCAGGATCCGAAATTTTATAAAGAATATTCAGTTTTTTTTTTCAACACGCAATTACAAAAGATAGACTTATAAAATGGTTTGAAATGAGGCAATGTCAAAGCGTTCAGCTGCAAGAAATTGCACTGCTTAGATAGGGATACAGTGATACTGGAAGTGCGTTTCCTGTTGCTTTCTCGTTTACTGGAGCAGACCCTTAAATCGAACACTAGCAACTAGGTTCGAAGTTGCGCAACCACCTTGCTTTCCCATATACGAGATTACAGGAAAAGTTTCAGTGTTTATTTATATTTTTCAAAAAATATCTACGAGATTTCGATTCAACTTTTACTGGTGTTAGCATTGCCTTCCTGGTAATATGGGTTATGTTCCATCGTGCTATGTCGAAATATGGCCAAGCAGTGATTGGAAGCGTGGAAAGTGTTGTGAACAATCCATGCTTTGGAGGCCTTTTAATGGCTTACGCTAAACTGTCAAAGATAAAGCAAAACGATAAAAAATGCAAATGTTGGCAATGTTCTCAAAAATATTCTACAAACAAGTCCACGGCAGCATATAATAACATTTGTACTTATAAGGGTTTCGTGCAATAACCGTTTAAATGGAGAAGTGAAAAAAACTGTTGTTTATTATGATTTAAACTCTAAAAAAAACTCCATGTTTGTTGTTTTTTCATCGATGTGTTTAATAATTTCCTTCAACCGTTAATGTTAAACAAAAATAGTAAGCCAAGGAAATTACCAATGAAATGATTTATGTTACCTGGACAGAATGTGTCTGTTGCAGTGACTTACAATAATGATATTGTTATATTTTGCGGTACATTTATGTTTCTTATTTTGAACAATACAACGTTAGCTAATACTTAATATATCGCATGGTTGCTACTCCCCCCCTTCAACCTTAGTATGCCCTTAAATAGAGCAAAACCTTTTAGTAATCTTAATAATTAAGTCACATGAAAGCCTTTTTTAATAATTTGAAGTTTTAGGTCCTCACTAAAACGTTCAAGTAGGAACCGGCGCATCTTTGGAATGCCAAATTATTGGACAAAAAATACAAAATTATTGCCACTCACAAAATATCTTTTGGAACATTATCCAAAGTAGTGATACAAAATATATGAGAGATTATGTACTTAACATTGCAGCATTCCTCTTAAAAAAATCTATCGATATGCATTTACTTCGTATGAGAACAAATCCTTGTCTTAAGTTTTCAATTAAAAATTTATTTTTTATATTTTATACCCTATTAATAAAAATCATAAATATCTTTTCGTTTATTTACGGGCACCCAGAAAATATTTGGCGAGGCCCATTCATTAATTTGTAATTTTTATGTCCTTTAACGTGTTAAAAGTTGCTGCTTTCCATTACTAACTTTTGAGTGGTCATTGAAATCCTAAATTTTGAAATCCTAATAATCCAACATATCTTAAAAAAAACTGATAAGGATTTGGATATTTTACAATATGTACAACAGTAAAGGTAGGGGGGAGGGAGGGGTCTTATAACCAATCTGTATACGATGTTTTATTTCTGGATGTTTGTGAATGAATTTAAAATACATTTGTTTGTATTTTAGATATACTAAATGAATTTATTGCATTTGTTTATCGATATTAAAATAAAACTCACCTCAAAATAGCTTATACATTTATTGTTATTTTTGTGTTAGTGGGTTCCGCCCTTGCTCGTTGCGCTCACCACCCCCGCAATACCTCGGTCGAAGCAAATGCAAACAGATTAATGCATTTTTTGACAGAGGCACTTGGATTGGGGTAGGATGATGGCGCTAGCGGTGAACTGGACCCAGACGTATGCACAGTAGGGCCAGAAGAAGTTTTGCGTGATTGACAGGAACTTTTTTTTAAATAATAGAGAAACAAATTAAGAAATAGTAAATAACGTACTTAGTACAATTTCAAAATAAACTCTTGGTTAAATTAGTTATTCAGATATTTATTTAATTTAATTATTTTTCTGTTAAGGTTCTGAATTTGAAATTAATGTATTTTTTACTTCCATAAATTCATAACTGGCTTATCAAAATTTGATAAAGGCTAGACAATTGAGTAGATAAGAACCTTTTTGATAACAGAAAGTGAGTGAGGTGTTGCATTGTGAAATATATTTATCGTGTAGTGCACTAAGATATACTAGATCTCTTTTGCATCTTGCTTCACCACGTAACTTATGAGTGTTTTAATAGTTTGTTAAAATCATTCTTGTCGTTTTGGAGTATCACGCTTACGCACAGACATTACACCTAAACACTTTTGTTCAACCTTCATCTTCAGAGGAGAACGTATGGCTATATTAAGCAACCAGGCGTTATTGCGTTACATATGCAATATAAGAATTGTATTAACATGCACTAATTTAGGAGGAACAACTGTCTGCTTTTCCAGGACTGACTGAAATTATGAAACACTAAATCAAAAAGTTGTAGTATATAAAAACCTTTGCTAAACGTTAACTAAAATTAAACAATTGTAAGCCTTACAAATTACACATTTAATTATAGTATCCTCAGTTCCTTTACTGTACAATTGTTTATATTTATTATGATGATTAAAAGTACTAACATTAAAAACCAACATTCTTAAGTTTACTAATTTCTTTTTAACAATTCTTCCTTTCATTTTCTATTAAACTTCTTTCTGCTTGAGGGATATTTTATAAACATTTTTATAGTACTTACGTGAAATTTACTACATAACAGTTGCAAGCCGTTTGCTTACAGCACTTAATCAATATGTTTGGCTCATTAATTCTATTTATATATAAATAAATCAGCAATCCAGAACAATGCAGATACTATTGACCCAATGAGGTACACCTTAAAAATTCTATTTCAAATCAGACATAAGTTGTGGGAGCCTCGCAGAATAATAGATTTATGTATTTTAAACTTCAATGTTTGTAGTATAATAAACAAACTAACCAAAAATCTATGATACGATATTTCAAATTTGAAGAAGCAATGACTTTGTTCAAACTCATATTATTATTTCAAATTTATGTTTTAGAAAGCGTAGTAGTTTCTATTGCGAATTCTTACAATGTCAGTACAGACAACTAACTGTGTCGTGTATATCTTCTGCAAACATTTTTTGATGAGTTGTATTACAAATTGTTCCCTGTAGCGCCGAAATCTATAGGCAAACCATATAGCTTCTAGGAAAGACTTCAGCGTGGTCTGAATAAAACGGGGCAATGACTTCATCGCAATTCAGTAGTGTTTTCATATTGATATAAATTGTTCTCTGTATTGCTGAAATCCATAGGCAAACCATATAACTCCTAGGAAGGACTTCAGTGTAGTCTCAATAAAACGGGGAATGACTTCCTCGAGATTCAGTACTTTTCTCCTATTGATACAAATTGTCTTACCATAAGGGTCGCTGCAATAGGTCATATTTCCTACGGAAATTCGCTAATAATCGTTATGAATACGCAACGAAAAAGAACCGTTACTTCCCTGTTATGGTTTAGCCA
Source organism: Philaenus spumarius (assembly GCA_018207615.1). NCBI lineage: Eukaryota > Metazoa > Arthropoda > Insecta > Hemiptera > Aphrophoridae > Philaenus > Philaenus spumarius. The sequence continues at coordinate 123,622 of JAGFPH010002139.1, forward strand.
AAATGACGCACAATAACGTTGAGTTCACAAAACATGATCACTTTTACACGCACTATACCTGGTGTCATTTTTGTTCGCGAGATGAAGCATACCTAATCATAGTTGTACTAAAGTAAGGTAATTAGTTTTTGACTTAAAAAACCTGCTCAATTTTCTGTTTAATTTAGTACAGATATAAAAAAAAGAAAGCAGTCGCGGGACTGCCGACAGAAGTAAAACTGTAATGAATATAAATCGTTGATCATATTGGTTTAATCTGAAATTTGATTATTTTAACACTACCAAGTAAACTATTTTAACACAACTTACAAATTGGGGAAGCATAATGTCCATTTCATATTTATTATCAAGTAAACTATTTTAACACAACTTACAACATGAGGAAGCACAATGCCATTTCAGAGGTATTACCAAGTAAACTATTGTAACACAATTTACAAAGTGAGGAAGCACAATGTCCATTTCATAGTTATTACCAAGTAAACTATTTTAAAACAACTGAAATGAAGAAACAGAATGTTCATATCAGAGTTATTTTACCAAGTAAACAATTTTAACATAATTTACAAAATGAGGAAGCACCAATGTTCATTTCAGACGTAGGCCTATTACCAAGTAAACTATATACTCTGCTATATACACATGTGTACTGTATATAGAAGAGCGGGACGGAAAAATGCGTGACGGTAAAATCCGATTCACCCCAGCAAATCTTTTTGGAACGGTGCGCTTATAGAATTTTTCACTTCAATGAATAAAATGTACGAAAATCGGATTAGCTGGTTATAAGTGGACAAATGTTGTCGGAAAAGTTTTAGCTTTAAATCCGTTTTGACGTTCGCTCAAAATGAAACGACTTGTTTCGGTTTAACAGTATTGGATAGTCGAGTAAGCTGAAAGTGGTGCAACGGTGTATTTTGCGGCTTACCCGTCACGTTATTATTGTAATTTTATGTGGCGAATTTGTACTCTCTTGGAACGGTTCTGGTTTTAAATTTGTTCTTGAAAATCCTCTTATTTAACATCTTCTGCACTATACATATTTCTAAAACATTACCAAACGGGATTTTCGGAGATTCAGATAGTCAGGCTGCGTCGTTTTAATTACTTTTAGCCCAGTAAGATAAAAGTGTACTTAGTGTTCATTGGTGGAAATATAGAAACTGTTTTATTACTGCATTTGTTATTATTATTTCCGCTAAGATGCTTGAAACATTTGTCTTCTTGCTTATCCTCCTTTCTTAGCTTTGTCTTTCTCTCGCTTGACGCGTTTCGGGTAGACCCTATCTTCAGAAGCTTTGTTTGCTACTATGAAGATGGGGTCTACTCGAAACGCGTCAAGCGAGAGAAAGACAAAGCTAAGAAAGGCGGATAAGCAAGAAGACAAACGGTTTTATTAACTTTAGTTAATATATTTCTGACATATTGAAGAAATCACAAAATTTTTTATATTTATCAGATTATTTAGATGTCTCAGAAACTAGTTTGATCCAAAATAACACTGTTAGATAAATTGTAAAACATAACGATTTAGTAAGAATACTTTGCTAAGCGATAACTTTAAATTTCACTTTTCTGAAGACGCTCGAAATATATTTTCCGCGTGAGAGCGCAAATATTCTCGACATCTGTCATCCGATTTGCTGCTCTAGTTGCTTAAAATTTGGCGTACGCTCCAAAAGTATAGTACTGCATATACATGGTGAGGTTAAGTCGATATCTTGGAAACTGAAGATAGATTTGGAGATAGAGGCTTGTAAAATATTGCGTTTAAATGCGCGGCATGAGTAATAAAAAGCTCATAAATAGCTCAATTTTCAAAATCTTGTCATGAAAATTGATACTGATCTTTATTCAAATGTACGGTGATAGGCCAGTCGGTAAAGGTCAATTTAGACCAAAAGTACCAGTAATTTGCATACGGCTGAATTTTTTTTTATAAGTACATTAAAGTATGTAGATTAACATACAAAAAAGTTTACCAGTCTATCGATTTCCCAAAGTCAAAAAAAAAATCGATTATCATTTTTTTATCGATTATCCTTAATATTTCGAGCTGGGATGAAGATAGAGGAAAATAAAAAATACCACCGTGTAGGGGAGGTATTTTTCAACAAAAAAGGGCATATGTATTTATTTCGTCCGAGCAATGGTTTGTCTGGAAAAAATTCTATAATGCAGGTATGTATTTTGCAGCAGGGGAAATTACTAAAAGGGGACATCTTATTCATATATGAAGCGTTGGCTCATTCTAAATTGGCTGAATTTTAATATATCGAATTGAAACTTGACATAGGAGTTAAAATATATATTTTAAACATTTATGCTCAGTTTTAGCTTGTTATCTTGAAAATTACCCGATCTAGAGCCACTTGACTTATTAATGGGTTTCTCGATTTTAGGAGTACCGGACCTACCAATTCATTTTAAACGGCTCCAGTTTAGAAAATTTTCAAAATATCAACCTGAAAGTTTTTTTACAAGTTAAATATATATATTCAAACAAGTTCAAGGAGTATAACCTTTTTCATTATTTACTTTTAAAAGCACAAGTAAATTAAAAATGTATAATTTTAAACCTTTTTAGATTTTTCATCAAAACGCTTGAGTTGATCAGCTGCAGATTAGTCATTTTTTTAAAATATAGTTTTTAAAATAAGTATAGCAAAAAACAATTGTATTTTTAACTTCTGTACCAATTTTTAAATCGATATGTTCAAAAATGTAGAAAATGGAGTCGTTGAATCCAAAAGTGTTATAGTTAAAACGAGATAGGTAAAACAGAAGACTATTTTCAAGCGCCTCGTTTTTAAAAATAACAAGAAAAAAATCGTTCATACTTACTAAGAATATTTATACTGGTGTACTCAACTTGTAAAACAAATTTGATGTTGATATTCCAAAAATTGACGAAACTGGAATAGATTGAAATTAGTTCGTGGGTCCGGTACTCCTAAAATCGATAATCGAAATCGACTCCTAGATCGGGTCATTTTCAAGATAACAAGCTGAGACTCAGCATAAATGTTTAAAATATATATTTTAACTCCTATGTCAAGTTTCAATTCGATATATTAAAATTCGGCCAATTTAGAATGAGCCAACGCTTCATATATGAATAAGATGTCCCCTTTTAGTGATTTCCCCTGCTGCAAAATACATACCTGCATTATCGAATTTTTTCCAGACAAACCATTGCTCGGATGAAATAAATACATATGACCTTTTTTGTTGAAAAATACCTCCCCTACACGGTGGTAATTTTGATTTTCCTCTATCTTCATCCCAGCTCGAAATATTAAGGATAATCGAAAAAAAAATGATAATCGATTTTTTTTTCGACTTTGGGAAATCGATAGACTGGTAAACTTTTTTTATGTTAATCTACATACTTTAATGTACTTATAAAAAAAAATTCAGCCGTATTGCAAATTACTGGTAGTTGTAACCTATACCGACTGGGCTATGAGTCTATATCAATATCCTAAAATTTATTATTTTTTAGAAGGAGGATACGCGCTGACGGTGTTGTGGTGTAGGCCTACAAAATTACGAAATAATATTTTACACAGCAATCCTACGACACCACTTGATTGAATTGAAAAGTATTAGTAGCCTACTCAATCGACGCATAATTTAATATAATACGCTTTTCGTTTAAATGCTTATTTTTTTAAACATCTGAGTAAACAATGTTAAAAGTTCCAATATTTCGTGTTTTTTATTACAGCTGTTGAAGCTTACATCTGTTGCAGGGTTGGCTTTAGCTTGTGCGGGGCCCGGTGCAAACTTTGACTGCGGGGCCCCTCAATGTGGCACCAATATTTCACCCCCTCTCCCACCCACTATAATTAGGACTATATATCACGTAAACGCAGTATGAAACGAAGATAACAAGAGAAAACATGATATAATATTAATAATACTTAACTATTAAATAAAATTAAAAAATAAATTAGGCTATTATTAAATGAAAACAAACTTAACAACAATACACTATCACATTAGATTGATTGCTGTTATAATAGCAGTTGTGTTTGTAAAAACTCTCTTTATTAATATTGTATAATTCATCTCGCAAAAGTTTGTTTATGTTCTGGGCCCCCCTAAGAGTGGGGCCCGGTGCAGTCGCGCCGGTCGCATCTACCTCAAGGCCGGCTCTGATCTGTTGAACTCAGATTACTCATATCAAAAACCTAGAGACTAGAATGATTAATACGTTTTTCACCTTTCCACTTATTAATGGAAAGTAGGCAATAATTTTGTTGGTGAAAATTTTACTGAGATTTATCTATATGTGTTGTTTTACTTCCCGTCCTTTATTAGTCGTCTGAGCACAAGTAAGGACGTTAAATAAAGAACAGCTGTACACATTACGTGTTACATGTATTTTAATAAGATAAATACAAGATAAACCAGCCAAAATAAGAAACTAAATATACCACAACCCTATAATTCAGATACGATGTCTTTGATCAAAATGATTTTGTAGATTATACAAGTTGTAGATGGCTTTTATTTTGAAGTTTGTAGACTATAAAAGACATGTAATTATTGTGGAAGTTGTGAATATATTTTTTAGAAAGTAGCCAAGTCTAGCCATACAAGTCGTGACTCGCTTTATTCAGTTTAGGCTCCCCCCACTAAATTTCTTTTTCTGTTTTTGAACGACACTTTGCCGCCAACTTGAAACCTTATAAATTAGTAAAGACTATTTACAGATTAGTTTAATAAAAATAAACTGAAAATATTAAAGTTACTTTTCATCCGCCTGTTTAACACTTAAAAAAAGAATTTTTTGTTTCAGAATATTTTTATTATTAGTATTGGGTGTTTTATTTCTAAACAAACATTTATCGCCCCCTTGACAGCGAACGAAATATATTAGGGCAAAATAAATATCAGGTTTAAAAAAAAAGTAAACCACTGTCTATAGTGTAATGTTTATCAAAATTTTTCTCCGTAGTTTTAAAACATTTTACGAAAGATATATATACTTTGAATTTGTATTGTTTCAAATAATTTGTTTCATGTATCCTATAGTTATTATAAAATTAGTATTGGATGTTTCAGTTTGATAAATTTTAAATCTGTAGGGAATCTAGAAATTAGTGGTACTTTTTGGACCAGATAAGAAAACTTAGCAACTAAAACAAATTTGTGCAAACGACCGATTCGTTAAAAAAAAATATAAATATATTCGTACGAAGCGTTTGAATAAAATCGAGTAATAGCATAGTTATTATTGTTACTCATCATTTTGAAAAATATTTGATGAAGTGTTGCTTTGTGTGGTTAACATACAACATTTCAAGTCTCTCGTTAACATGACGGTGCCACTTAATTTAATTTTAATAGGTCGTAAGCCATGGTCCATTATCAATGTATAATATACGAATGAAAAGGATAAAAATAATTAAACAATTTGATTGGAGTCTATTATTTTCCTTTGGAGTCGACTAGATTTTTGCGTTCTTTATAGTTTTAGATTTACATTATTTTAATTGTGTTTTTATTATTTGTTTATTTTGTGTTGTCCCATGTTTTAGTTTATTTTCTATTTAGTTACATTATTAATTTTACTTTTTAGGTTCAGAAGATGACCTGGAGGTTTAAATAACTGACTGAACTATTGACAATAATTTCATTAACATTGTTTGCAACCGCCTCGAGAATGACTCTGAGCAGTCAGTTAGAAGCTTTACGAAAACAAAAAGCCAAACTCCCGTCAAAACATGGCAGTGATCAAAACCTTAACAAACCGGAAACGGGAGAGTTCAGTTTCCTGCGTCGTAAACTGGCCCAGTTCCGGTCTGGAAAGTGGAGACGATCGGATGTGACACAGAATCTGATCAGATCGCAGAGCTGGAACCAAGGTCTGCAGTCGACGAGGAATCTGCAGTCGGATTGGTCTAGTTCTCTGACGTCGTTACAGGAGAACGAAGCCAGTGAGACGTTGAGTATCCAGGAAACTGTGGAGGAAGAGAAGGAGAAGGATGAAGGGAGGAAACCTCCTGTAAGGAGTCAGAGTGTCCTGGTGAAAGGAGAACCACCTCCTGAGGTCGTACGGTTTAGAAGGCATTCTCAGGTTTGTATTTTTATTTTATGGTTTTATTTTCAAACTGGTGATGGTGTATTATTAACATGCTTTTATTTGCTTGATTTGTAACTGAAAATAAATAAATATGGCAACTCTTTATTATAGTGTTGAAACATGCAAAACGTGGAATCCTAAATGTCTCACGACTATGCAAGGTTGATTGGTAGAGAACTTCGTAATCGACTTCGGACTGCGACTTTTCGTCTCTAAACATAATTATGAAACTAAAACCTAGTTTTTTTAAATAGTCTATGAATCGAAGACCTGAGGTCAACGGCACTGTTAAAATACCACGTGCCCAAAGAACCCATTGTAGTGTTAAAGAGGATAAAGCCAAAATCTGTACTATCGTTAACTATTTTATACAACTGAGAAATGTTGCCAAGTCAAACTCTTATGACGAGAAGGAAGGGAGCCGTCCAACGTAATAGTGTAACAGTTGAACTTGGCAATACTGTACTGTTGGTTTAGACTAAACGCGTTTAACTTTTTATAATCAAGTGTGTAATATCTTTTACTTTCTCACTATACTGATCGTGAGTATAGAGAAAGTATAGTGATCGCAAAAAAATCGATGTTGAGATTTTTGTGGAAATTTCTGTTTTGGAACCCCTGAGTCCAAAAAAGTAGTTTTTACAAAATGTCTGTCTGTATGTATACAAAGCTAGAGCGAAAACTATTCGATCGATTTCAAACATATTTGCACCAGACATGTCAAGTATGCCTGTATAGATGCATGAAAAACGGTTTTGAAAATTTTTGAAAAACAACCCATAAAAAATCAGTTATTATTTTTTATAAAAAAAATGGCTCTAACGATTTTGATAAAATTTGTCTTATTTGTAGCCTTTAATTTACCCTACCATATACAAAAAATCGCATCTTCCTAAAAATTCTCGTTTAGCTAATAATAATAATAACTGATTTTTGGGGGTTTTTTGGCCATAAAGGGGGTTGTTTTTCAAAAAATTTCAAAACATTTTTTTGTGCATCTATACAGGCCTAATTGACGTGTTTGTTGCAAACTTGTTCGAAATCGAGCGAATAGTTTTCTCTTTAGATAATAATAATAATATTTATTAATTAATCTCCTACTTTAATAAATCACCTCTCCTACCCGACCTACACAGGTCACAGTGAATCTGTTTAATAATTTAAATATGTTTGTGAGAAAGTATGTGCCAGTTCCTGGTACCGTTTGTTATCCATGCTTTGCCTCTATTCAACTACATGATTACAAAGATGCAGTGGCGGATCTACGGGAGGGGGGGCTGTAGCCCCCCCATTGGGACCGAAATTACACTAGATAAAATTGAAAATTTTCGAGATACTACAGTGAACGTATTTAGTTAAATTTCTCGTCTACCAAATATGCAAAAGGCAAATAATGCGTGCGCGTAACAGTGCAGCGGCAACCTCTGTCCAACGCTGTCTAGATGTGTCAAACACATAACTTCCTCTTCCTGGTTATTTCTAAGATTGACCGGTCCATCCTTACCAAGTACTAACCTTATGACTCACCAATCACCACACCATTCGTCCCCATGGTGGAACGACTAACAAGGGTGTGCTTATTAGCAGTACGAAAACAGTCGGCTGAGGCGCATGACGTCACTCGGCGTAGAGTAACCATACGTAGAGGCCTTATTAAACTAATATTAACCACATACATGTCTTCAGATGGACTATTGGTTTATTAAATAAATGTTTATTTCCCTCTAAATCGTATTTCTACTTTGTGAAAAGAATAGAGATTAATTTGTGCCGAGATTAATGGGCTAAGTGCAATTTTTTCAACTGTTGTTATCTTCTAATCTGTTACTCACTAGATTTGTCTATATTGTCATAAATATGATGTTACTGATACTGCAGAGTTAGTTTATAATAATTGAATTGAATAGTACATTTACGATTAAATACAATTTTATGATAATTTTATTAATGTTAAAGTTTAAAACACCATGGTAAAAGATATTATGCACACTAAACCACAAAGTGTAATTTATTTTATACAATATAAAAAACTTGAAAACATATTATAATGAACTTTAGAATTACTCAAGAATTAAAAATGGATATTTAGAACTATTAAAAAGAATATATACTGAATAAATATTGGAGTTTTTGAATGTTTATATTTAGTATTATTATTAATATTTACTTAACAAACAGACAATGTTTGCTGTGTACCACAATAAAGTTAAATAGCCAAGTCGGTATATGTTAAAACTACCAGTAATTTGCAATACTTCAGATTTTTTTTATAAGTACTGTACCTTAAAGTATGTAGATTAACATAAAAAAAGTTTACCAATCTATCGATTTCCCAAAGTCGATAGATTATCGACAAAAAAATCGATTATCATTTTTTTTTCGATTATCCTTAATATTTCGAGCTGGGATGAAGATAGAGAAAAATAAAAAATACCACCGTGTAGGGGAAGTATTTTTCAATAAAAAAGGTCATATATACTTCTTTCCTCCGAGCAATGGTTTGTCTGGAAAAAAATCGATAATGCAGGTATGTATTTTGCAGCAGGGGAAATCACTAAAAGTTGAAATCTCATTCATATATGAAGCGTTGGCTCATTCTAAATTGGTTGAATTTTAATATATCGAATTGAAACTTGACATAGGAGTTAAAATATGTATTTTAAACATTTATTCTGAGTCTCAGCTTGTTATCTTGAAAATGTCTCGATCTAGAGCCACTTGACTTATCAATGGGTTTCTCGATTTTAGGAGTACCGGACCCACGAACTAATTTTAATCGGCTCCAGTTTAGAAAATTTTCAAAATATCAACCTGAAAGTTTTTTTACAAGTTAAATATATAGATTCAAACAAGTTCAAGGAGTATAAACCATTTTCATTATTTACTTTTAAAAGCACAAGTAAATTAAAAAAGTATAATTTTAGACCTTTTTAGATTTTTCATCAAAACGCTTGAGTTGATCAGCTGCAGATTAGTAATTTTTTTAAATATAGTTTTTAAAATAAGTATAGCAAAAAACAATTGTGTTTGTAACTTCTGTACCAACTTTTAAATTAATATGTTCAAAAATGTCGAAAATGGAGTTGTTGAATCCAAAAGTGTTATAGTTAAAACGAGATAGGTAAAATATAAGACTATTTTCAAGCGCCTGGTTTTTAAAAATAGCAACAACAAAAATCGTTCATACTTACTAAGAATATTTATACGGGTGCATTCAACTTACATTTTGTGTACGATACATTGACATGGCCCAATGTATGGTCAAGGAAGAATTTCTCGGTTTCATTGAGCTCAAATCAACAACAAGCTTGGCAATAAAATCCACGATAGACGAAGAGATGACAAAACTTGGCTTATCATATGATTACCTATGTGGTCAAGGGTACGACGGAGGATCTAATATGGCAGGACACTTACAAGGCGTGCAAGCACTAATATCACAGCAACAATTACTCGCAATTTACACCCATTGTTTCAGCCACTCCCTAAACTTATGCACCACAAAATGTTGCGAAATAACAGCAATAAGAAATGTTATGGGAACTATTGGAACGGTTTCTGTTTTTCTATCAGCCTCCGCTCATCGAGTAAATGCCCTAATTGATGTAATCGAAAAGATGAATTTCTCAGATTTGAAAAAACAAAGACTGAAGGCACTTTGCCCTACACGATGGGTCGAGAGACATGACAGCCTAATCACCTTCAAAGAATTTATTGTTCTTGTTATCACAGTATTAGAAGATTTAAGCGATAGTAAAACACCAGAAGTGTCGTCTAAAAGCATACATGTTGTCTTGCGCCATCAAAAAAGCGAATTTGTAGTAGGCCTTGAAGTTGCAGTCTACTGTCTCGGTTTCACTTTACGACTAAGTCAACGGCTGCAAAGCCCAAAGCAGGACCTTTCATCTGCTTTAATTAGCGTAACAGACATTTTGGATCAATTTAAAAATATTCGTCGTGACGCTGAACTTGATTTTGACGGTCTGTATGAAAATTCTGTTCAAATTGCTGATGAGTTAGGGTTTGAAATATCCACACCGAGAACATGTAGAAGACAACTCAATAGAAATAACACGCCCGCAGAAAATCCCGAGAAGCATTTCAGAAGAACAATCTTCCTGCCTCTAGTTGATCATTTTATATCAGAGATTGATACTAGATTTAGTCGAGATTTCCGTGGAGTTCTTCCTCTTGAAGGCCTTATTCCTGCCAACCTTTCAAGGTTTACTGACAACGAAATTCTTACAGCTGCTGAGAAGTACCAAACCTGAAATTGGATGTACTACCTTGCTGATAGGGGAAATTAAAATGTGGAGAAACAAGTGGAGAAATACATGTAATCTACCCGAAACCGTAATTGATACAATCAAAGAGTTGGATAATTCTTTCTTCCCAAAGGAGCACCCTCCTGCAAGTTTTGGGCACGATTCCAGTTACTACGGCAACAGTAGAACGTTCATTTTCAACATTAAAAAGGTAATTATAATAATTAATAATAACATATACTAATTATTAGTAAATATGCTGCATACGAATACGCGGTATTTTAATAATTAGGTTTATTATGTTTGTTGTTAGGTTGAAAAACTACTTAAGAAGTACGATGGGAGAGATACGGTTGAATGGACTAGCACTGGCAAACATTTCAAAAGAAAGGGAGATACCTGCAGAAAAAATAATAAGCCTCTTTAGCAAATATAAGAATAGACGCATGAGTCTGGAGAATTGGGAAGATGATCAATAAGTCCACTTTCACTACAGCTCACAGCATTATGTAAAAAGTTATTGTTATTAAAATAATTTGTTCAGCCAGAAGAGATCATTTACTACTTTATAGCACCAATTATCATTTTTCCGCTTTAACAGTTAATTATCTCTGATTCACGACTCAACAACCAATACAACTGAAACTAGCTGAAATGGTATTTTAAAATTTTCACCTAATTTAGCTTATTGGATTTAGATTAAACTTAAAATATTCAGCAATAAAATATATTACGTTATCTAATCTAAAAAGTCATTTACCACATTTTTATGCCTTAAAATAAAACAATTTAAAAAATAGATGAACTTTCTAATCTAATTTTATAACCCTAAAACAAAAGAAAACTTATCAATATTCTAAATTATTATATTTTCACAATTTGCCTTTTTTGGAAAAGGAGATGCCTAAACCGGTTATTTTTAAGTTTTAAAAATCCAAAATCCCCCCCCTCCCTCCGACCGGCCCCCATTTAGCCCCCACCTCCGACCGGCCCCCATTTAGCCCCCCCCCCCCCTTGAGTGAATTCTAGATCCGCCACTGCAAAGATGGAGAGAATGCGTGCAGGCATTTATAATAGGAGATGACTAGTTCTGTAGTATAACACTTAATTCCATGGAGTGCTCAATGAACAAGGTTTATACTTTAAAGGTATCGAACAATAGTTCACAGGTTTAGATAAATTAAATTGAGTGACTTTGTAATTCTAATGTTCGTATGCATTGAGAAGGCGCCTAGTTTGCTATGTAAAGGCGATTGAACTTGGGCGTACAGACAGTCTTCTATTCACTGTTCAGTGGTGGAGGAAGCGATTCGAGCTATGTGATTCGTTAAAACATACCAAACAAGGTACAATAATAAAACCACTACAAACGACCTATACAGAGAGTGTCTCTACCCTTTTACGTTTGGTTACAAGGGGAGACTTCTGGGTATTTCGCTTGACAACCCCATTCCTCTTCCACCCACATTATTTCAGAATTTCATTTAAATAAAGGTTTGGAACAGTTACCTTAATGCTGAGATTTTAAATAATAATAAATATCAACATAAAATTATTCTTTAACAGGGGTTGTAGTAAAGGTACCAATTTCACTTACGCCGACTTTTAGGCTAAATACATACGTAACCTAAAAGTTAAAGTTATAAAATAATTTAAAATATGAATTCAGATATTAAAGGAAATGCTACTAAGAAATAAACAGCCTATATTAGAGGTGTTAAAGAAAACAGCTGACTAATGTATCAACAATGAACATTTTTGAGTATTTAAGTTATAGCCGAAACGGCCGTCGTTTAAACGACGATAATACAAGAATATTGCAGACGGTAAGTTAATATACTTATTAATTATAACTACTACCTAAAATGGATAAATAATAGCACTTTAAAACTATTATTTATAGGCCTTCATTTTCTATAAATATGTAAATTTCAGTATTTTCTTCTAAATCTAGGAGACAAGTCTTTTTAATTTAGATTAATATTCAATACATAGGCAACAACTGCACATCTTTTACTTATTTTACTTACACGTTCAAATTGTGTATTATTATGTAGTCTTAAAACTAAAAGCCCATTATATAGCAATACTGAACGAAAGTATTATGTGTAAGCTTCTATGTAGAAATCATAAATGAAACTCTATAGCCTAACTGTCCGAGATTATTGCACTATTTTTATGTCAATGAAAGAAATTAAATAAGTTAGTATATAATTTTTTTAGTTTTTTAATCAAACAAATATTTTTAAAACGAAAATCCACTTTTTCAACTTTTGTTTTAAATTCTCATCTCTATGAACCTTTCTTCTTTTGATAATTCTATGGTGGTGGTGTACAGAACCGAGATGAGGTTGCAAAACATCGATTTCAACACGTCAAGCCTACACCTTTCAATACAGTTCTTATCCGTTTATTTCTTTTTATAAAAATCAGAGAGTCCTTTCTACCCTACTCTGCGCAGCTTGTGTGACGTCATAAACACACAAACCACATACAGTAATTTCCATTTAACACGTTCGGATGACTCGACATATGGGTATTTGGAGGGGAGTCTTCTATTTGACGGGATACGCAAAGTATGCGTCATTTATAGTATGAACGGCAAATAGACTGGGGAGAACATTTAGCCTTGTCGACCTCGTAATGTTATTGGTCTCTCGCCGTCAGAAAACCCCTGCTTTCATTTACTATCTTTCTTTCCAGGTTTAAAGTTTCTATTTGACAGTTTATCGACATGTGTACTTTTTCGAATTTCTTAAGTAGGTTATATTTTTTCTTAAATGACCAAGGTGTTAAACATTTATAGTGAAAAACTTATTTGAATTTATACATTTCATTTAGTTTGATTCAAAATTATTTAAAAGTTTAACGTAGTCTTTTTGACACTCCAGGCCTTTACTTTATACAATGTTTCAGGGAATTCCAAAACTACCCCTAGAGATATTATTTTACTTTAATTATGGATTGTAAATTTGTAGTATAGGTTGTTTCTTTTTTATTATTTGTATACGTATTGTCTAATTTAAATTCCTAATTTAACGTATTATTTGCCTAGAACCTAATTAAAATTCACAAAACAAAACCAAAGTAGTAGACATTTTTAGTTTATAAATAACTAATGAGCTGTTAACTAATGACTTGTGAGGAATTAATTAACTTAGATCAAAATACATTGTGTTTCAACGACAATGTCGCCATCCTCAGTGATGCACGGGCTACAGTAACCAAATTATAACTATAACTTATAGTAACTACTGTAGCCCGTGCATCCCTGAGGATGGCGACATTGTCGTTGAAAAGCGTTTGAGGTTAGTAAACGTTTTTATTGTGATATTTTGTGTTCAGGTTTTTATTTTTATCTAAATTTTTAGTTTATATTTTTTGTTTTTTCGTAATTTGAATAGTAGCCTATATACACATATATCTTACTTATACAGGATGTCCCCGAACTCTCTGGACCCCTTTTGTGGATAGCCTATGTTCCTGGGATCCAGACAAACATATGTCACAATATAAACATGGATCTATGATGCTTATTTTTACATCTGTCTGTCTGTATGTGTTTTTTACAAAATACTTAATATTTTTAGAAGTAGAAAAGATATTGACCTCAAACTTTATATACCTATTTGTTGCGTAACCTCTTATCATTTTACGAAAAATTAGAAAATTATTTTAAATATTTCCAAAATGGCGGTCGTTTATAATTTTTAATGTCAAATATCTCAAAAACCGCTAACTTTACAAAAGAATTACAAGAGACGAAAAGTTTATTTTTTTAATAACAAACACAATGTTTTTTGTTATTTTATTGTAGCTTATAGGATAACAGAGATATTGACAAAAAAAGGGAAAATGTATTTCTTGGTAGTTGTCAACAATACCCAGAATTACTCCAGAAACAAAATATTTTACGGTTATTATGAGCTAAAATAATAAGTTATTTGCATAATGTTCTGAACACTTTCTCAGCTGATTCCACTAGCAAAAAATAATGAAAAAAAGTTGTAGGCCGGCCACACACTGCAGCAGTCAAGGCGAGGCAAGGCGACGTAAGACAAGTCACTCGACTTGCCTTGTCGCAAAGCGAACACACACAGCAGAAGGCGAGGAAAGTCAAGGCACCAAAGTTTTGGCGCGGTTTCACAATCCAGTACAGAACGTACAGAGTGGTGGAAGTCACGTGACTTCGCGCATGCGCGGAACACTGACTAAATGACTTTCGACGAAACATAATTTTTGACTGCTTCGCTTTTTGACTAAAGGCGCCTTTCCGCCTCGCCTCGCCTCGTCTCTTGCAGTGTATGGTGCTCCGTAAGCGCATATGCTTTCTCTGTCGCTCAAGACGTCTTTAGTCAAAATGCCTCGCCTCGCATCGCCTCGACTGTTGCAGTGTGTGGCCGGCCTGCGAAAGATTTCACCCGTGTTTCAGATTACGCATGAATCCCTATTGAAATATGTAGAGCGTTAATTAAGGTGTAAAATTCAATTAAATTTAGGTAAAATGAGCAGATAAACTTAATAAAATAGGTCCCACTTCTGTAACTGGAGTAATTGTTGTGATATTTGACCCAAAACGCAAAATTTGGCCTAAAAAACATGATTTACAAGGATCCTATTTTATTAAATTTATCTGCTCATCTTACGTAAGTTAAATTTAATTTTACACCTTAATTAACGCTTAAAATAAGTAGAATTTTTACCAAAATTTTATATTACAGGTTTGTACAGTATTGGTTTGTTTACTCTGGCGCGGCAACGTGTGACGTAGTATCGTTTGTGAGATGTATGGTACATTATGACTGACTAACGCACTGAACGTGCAATTTTCTTATTACCATTAACCTCTTAATTATCTGATTCACGCCATTGACCAACTTATAGCTCTCCCTATAATGTCAAAATTTTAAATTAGATGTTATTTTTTTTGTAAAAAATAAAAATGTTGATACACTAGAGCCGTTTACATGCGCAGACAACTAGAGCTTGATTTTGGAATCTTTCACTCACTGGCAAAATATCGGTCGAATCTAAGGTCGAGCAATGAAACTCTATCAGTATGTCGATTACATTCTGCACTTTAAACTACCATGGTTTTAAATGTTTCTTAAAAGTTCCGGAACTAGTTACGAATGCCCAAAAACGTCTCTCTTAGAGATATTCGCCTCTCACTTGCACGCAAGTGGAAGATCATCCAAGAGGGCCGCTGGCCGAGGCCTACCATCTTCATACCCCGAGTCCCGTGCATTGCATCCTGAAGCAATTTAGAGGTGCTTTTTTAGTGAATATCTAAGGTAGGGATACCAGCTGACCTTAGAATGGTGGTGTTCCTCAAATACCACGGCTGATGTGAGTGTGCGCAGAGCCACTGTTTGAAGTCTCTTCAGTTTGATCCTGTTGGATTTGCTGGTCTGCACTGATTTTGCACTTCAACAGAAATTTTCACTTTAGTTGCAGTATAATAGCACAGGCGAGAGGCAGCCTTGGTTACGCCTTCCTTCGATGACATTGTTCAGCACGTGTCGCCTGCTGAGTTGATTGTCCAGCGTTATGCCAAGGTATAACGATGGACTCTGCGTGTCATCCTGAGTCTTTTTCTGAAACAAAGTATATTAATCTTGATGCGACATTTCTCCAGCCATGGGGACAGTACGTCCAGTTGCCTCTGCATTGTCTTTGTAGCCAAGTCAATAAAGGTTTCGTGTCGCAACTAATTAGGGAAAGAGGATTTTTTGCAGGACGTAGTACACACTAAAAACACACAAAGACCCGGCCCCCATCCCTTTTGATTCCCCCACCCCCACCCCCTCCGCAACCTTGCAAGAGCAGTACACTAGTTAAATGCTTATAGCTCGAAAACTAATTAGATAACAGGGGTGTTCTCTTTTTAATTTTACTCCTAACAATATTATAAACAAATTATGTTATATACACTTTACATGTAGATAGCTTAGTTTCGCAGTAATAGCTAACATAATATACAGAAAACTATCACTGCAAAAAACAAAAATTAACTTTAACAAATTATACCTTTTTATACTTACGTCATGGGAAGAAATGGTTTAAACAAAACGCATAGGTAATTTAATTGGGTTTAAAATGAAGGATCTAATAAAGCTTACCGTTAAAACGGTGGCTTTATAGAGACCGATGAAGCAGTAGTGGACACCGCGCCGCCGCGCCGGTCCTAGCAGCGCCGCCGCTGATGTGTATTGCTGCATATACTCGTATTCGTGATCTTGAATAGTCTGTAAGTTGGAATGGAGCAACAATATAATAATTTTCACTTTAAGTTTTCATTACCAAAATGCAGTCTTTAGTACAAAAGTTTACAGTACACTTTTATCACTGATACAAATAATATTGTTTAGGCACTATTTAATTGCTTGGCTAACTACCTACGTCTTGCAGTAAATAAATCAGGAATATTATATTTTTGATAACTGACTATTTCCTGCACAGCGGATACTATTATAATGTATACTTTTTTATTTATTTTTTAGACTTTTATAAAGTTTAATTTTTTAACATTTCGTCGGTTTGGTTCGAAGTATTTTTAAAATGCATTCCACTACAGTGTCCACACATATAAGTGAAATTGAACCCAGCTTTACGACAGCTACATTTTGTATCATACAATGTTTTACAATTGCAAGATATTAGTAGGAGAAGTTCACTTAGGGCAGGAGGAATCATCATGAGCTTAGGCAAAAGTCTGTTATTTTATGTATATTGTCAACCCCATTCTTCTGCTGGAAGTTTAAAATCCAACCAAGTTTGAATCTGGTGGTAAACCCTAAAAAGATGTTGATGAGCATCATCTGAAGTTGGTGGAAGTTTTACTAAATTCAAATTTGACTTTAGAGACATTTTTGCGGCTAATTGATTTTACTTGAAATTTATGGCTTGATTGATAGTTTTGAACTTTGGTAAATTGTACATACAGTACTTAGAATAAACTGTTCCTCACTTTATAGAAGGGATCATCTTTAAATCAAAGCCGACTGAGTCAGAGTACTTTTCACTATAAGAAGTAAAGAAGAATTTTGGTCCGGCTTTTGGAGTTATATGTGTATAGAGCAGTCATTGATAAAATCGTTAAAATCAATAGGACGTTTAACGCACGGGAGAGGAATAACTCGGAGAACCTTAAATACATTGGTATTAGGAACACCTTCATTTTTACGAATAAGTGAGGCATTTAGAAGTTTTCTAGGATTGAACTACAACACCAGATCTGAGCATGTAGATCTGAGAGAAAGCCGAAAATAAAGGGACTTATAAGATATGCCAACGTTCAAAGATTGGTTGAGTCAGCACAACTCTTTTGCTTCAAGCACTAGTGAATTAAGTAGCTTCTCTTTCGACTGGGTTGGTATGTGACTCTTCAGTTAATTGCGATGAAGCATGAAGTCGGCTTCAAAGCAATGGAAAAAAATAGTGGGAAAATCTTTCACTGAAATTAAGCTACGCAGGAAATATATGGTTACAACGCATACGAGTTTCAAGTCTATCAAAGTGAGGTCTAAAGAGGTTTCAATGAACTCAAAGCAAATATTCAATGGAATTATAGGCAACTGTGACAGTCCTGTTAAATTAAAATTTTGGGAGTAGTGAAACGATGAAACTGCCCCAATCATTAAAGAGGATTAGGAAGGGTCGCCTCGCAAGACTAGAAATGCTGAAAATGTCCCGAGTGCCCGGTCAGGTAGTCGTTACGGGACTGGGGGGAAAAGGGCATTATTTTTGTCCATGCGTCCTGTCAGTAACTGCAGTGTTCTAAAACCAAACCAACCTAACCCAACCTAACCTAACCAAACAGAACCTAACCAACCTAACCTAACCTAAACTAACCTGACGTAATATTTATTGGTATGCTTTCCAATCAGTTGGTATGCTACAGCAAGGGGCTATGAAACTATTCGGAGGGAATTAGTAGGGAAACATCCCGTACCTGTGTCAGGTAGAAAGTTGGGGCAATTTCAGCATTTCTGGTCTGGCGAGGCGACCTTTCTTGATCCTCTTTAATGAGCGGGCAGTTTCATCATTTCTAACGTACCTAAAATATCGGGGCAGTTTTAGTGTCCCCAAAATTTTATTTTGAGTTCAAATTAGCATCTCACCCACCCTCATTATTTGACGATGCATTACTAAGAAAAGGCACGAAACTAGGTATGAAACTATTTGAAGGTGGTATGTAGAAGAAACCTTTGAGGCAAATGAAACTTTTTTTGTGGGAAAAAGATGGAGGATATTTTTGTTACATGCAGTGGGTTGGAGAATAAAAAGCACTTTTAAGGAAATAGTAGATACACATTATTTCAACTTTAGCCTATGCTTCGTAAATATGTAAATAAAGTGACAGTGGCATTCGACAGGTATACCAACTTTCCAACCACAAAACTACAAGAACAAGAGAGAAGAGCATCAAAGAATTTTTCTCACACAATCTTGTTTGGTGAAAATATAGTTTGCATAACACAACAAGCAGACTTTCTAGCAAACCCTCAAAACAAAAAGAGGTTAATAGAAGCAGTTACAACAAGGTGTGTTGCTGAAGTTATGAACGTGGTTTCTGCGGAAGATGACGCCAACACTGTCATTGTCGACCAGGCAATTAAGTATGTGCAAACTAATAATAAAATACTACAGTTGTTGAGGGAACTGATACAGATCTCTTGGTTTTACTTGTAGTATTAGCTCCCTAGCATGATGCCAAACATTTCTACTTAAAGCTTTCATCTTCAGTGTCCAAAGCATACACTGTCAATTTTCTTATAAATAAACATGTTGAGCAGCAAACTTCACTGCTTTTTGCTCATGCCATGACTGGTTGCGACACGACATCTGCTTTCTCCATACCAGGAAAGTTAAAAGCATCCGACTTGATACGTAATTCAACTGAAGCTAAAGCTCAGGCTGATCTTTTCACAAAACAAGACATTACAGTTTATTCTAAGTATGTACAACTTATGAAAGTTCAAACCCCCTCAATTAAGCCATATATTTCAAGTATAAGCAATTAACCGCAAAAATAACTCGAAAGTCAAATTTTGATTTAGCGAAACTTCCACCAACTTCAGATGATGCTCATGAACATATTTTTAGTTTTTACCGCCAGAAGTCTAAAAAAAATTAAAAAGTATACATTAATAGTATCCGCTGTGCAGGAAATAGTCAGTTATCAAAAATATACTATTCCTGATATATTTACTGTAAGACTTAGGTAGTTAGCCAAGCAATTAAGTAGTGCCAAAACAATATTCTTTGTATCAGTACACTTCATCGGCGGCGCTGCTAGGACCGGCGGCGCGGTGTCCACTACTGCTTCATACCGCTCTCTATGAAGCCACCGTTTTAACGGTAAGCTTTATTAAGATGCGTATACAAGAGCAAGAGGGGTAGGTGTTGGAACTTTTGTGTTTTTTAGTGTATACTATGTATACTAAAATCCTGCAAAAATGTAGCTTTCCAATATTTATTTGCGACAAAGCGTATTTTCTTACCTTCATTGACTGGGCTATTGATGCGTATGCAGGACTTGCGCTACTACAGTGTAGAAAAACGCAAAGTTTGCATAGAGCGAAAGTATTACCTGGAATAGTAGAAAAATCAATAAATTTTCCAAAGAAGACCAAGTATGATCATTGACCGAGCGAAGAGAGGTCTCCGTTTTAGCTCGACCGTTCGGCATTTTGTCTGTGTGTCTGTCTGTCTCACGATTACGGCGAAACGCCTTGACCGATTGTGATGATTTTTTGCATGAAAGTTCCTTATTCCTAGGCCGAGTGATGTATATATACGGTTTTTTCCATTTTTAAACCCTTAAATAAAATAAAAATAGCGGCCGCACCGTTTCTCTCAGTGTAAGCTTTTTTCCAAAGCCTGTTTGTGGCTTAACCGTAAGTCGAATTTAAAAACTAATAACATTTTGCTGTAGCAAATTTGATTTTAAACAAAATTTTATTCTTGATTTTTCTATATCTCTAACGATAAGCTCACAAAATGGACGCAAACTTCAAATTTGTTAAAAATCGTCAAAATTTTTGTATGTTAACCATGTTTTTATACGTTTATTCTAATCCAATTCAAAAGTGTTCCGTAACTTGTTTGTGGATAAAGGTTCAAAGAATTCATATATGCCAGTAAAAAAATGATAGAAGTAAAATTATAAAATACAAATAACTGAAAGTTAAAAAATAAATTAAAGTTGAAGCATTTTACCAATAATAAATATTATCTATTGCTAAAGGTTCCTATCCAGGCCTTAAGTAAAGAAAACAATGACGAGTTAGGAATAGGCCCTTTATCTGCATTTAATAACATATCATTGTCATCCTGAAAAATGGAAATGCTTTCCAAGCTGTTCAATAACCTGTTTGAAGTCACTTCTTTTTTTAAGCTAACATTGGATATTTCCAAGTTATGGTTTGTTTCAAGAATATGCTCCGCAACGCTAGATTTGTCAGGCCTATTGTATTTTATGTGAGAAATGTGTTCTTTAAATCTCGTCATAATTTTTCTCTTTGTTTGGCCTAGATAACCCCTTTCACAAGTGTCACATTTTATTTCATAAATTCCAGACTTTTCCAACATCGGAATTTTATCCTTAGGATTACCTAACAGTTTGTCTAAGGTTATTATGACTTTTGGAAGCAATCCTAAGGTTACCTTTCTTAAAAATGAACTCCAGGCCTTTAGTAAGTATAGAATCAAAAGGTAAACTAACATACTCCAATTTGGAAACCAAACCGATAGTTTTTAATCGTTTTCATGAAACTGAATATTGAAACCCATAATCGTACCAAAACAGACCTGTTATGTTAAATAATGTACAGTACAAATATCATGTGAACTCATTGAAATGACGGGAAATTGCATAAGTTTACAGTTTTCATAGTTTTTTGTGTTAGAAAGTTTAAAACCCTACAACTGGCTGTGTTAAAGCTAAAATTGGCCAGCCCGTTTTCAGCGTTTTGCAAGCATATTTTTAAAATTCGCCAAAAATAGTAAATGAACCCCAATCCAAAAGTGTTTTATAACTTTTTTGTAGAAGAAACTTCAAAGAATTCAAATATGCCACTAATTAGTTTCTTTTGAAATTGTAAAAGTTATTAGCTCAGGAAACAAGCATGTTCAGTAACGAAAGGAAAAAGTTCAACTTTAGGTCTACATAAAAAGTAGTAAAATGTTTTTGTAATTTTTTCATAAATGTAAAAAAGTTTCGTAATTTAGTTCTAAATAGAACTGTATAAAAATATTTATCAATTTCAAATTTCTTAGTTTGAAAACACCAGTTTTTATGTTCCTACTGCAAGACTGCTAACAAAACTAGACCTATTTTGAATAGTAGTTTAGTAATACTATATCCTTTGCT